>LIEC01011266.1:0-148348 GCA_001925005.1 Drosera capensis
AGCCCATAATCTATGTATATATGAACAACAAAGCATGGTGACCGATGGTCGTTAGAAGTCCTTGCTTTAGTAGGGATACTTAAATAGCTCATTACCTCAGAAACCCTTCGCTCTATTGCGGCCTCCAAGCATTTGATGACTCGATCCTTCTCCCCATCCGTGTTCAATGGGCATCCATCTACTTGTCGAATAAAGTACTCCTGTAAGAGAAGACACACTTCACTACTGAATTGTAATGCGAAGTTATCACGTTAGCAAAACCAAATTCACCAATTTAAAGCTAAATTTCTTGTTTTCTCAAGTGGCGCTTTTTCTTGTCTCTATTTTGTTTATGGTACAGGCCAGTCATTGAGCAAATGAATAGAGCTGAATTTATACTGCACTGCTCATTGAGTATTATGATTGAAAGCTCCATCAATCAAGAAATACACAGAAGGAGCTTATCGATTTTTATTTGATGTAGTACTCTTAACACAATCGGGGTATCGACTCAACATATAAATGATCTCCTAAACTGCAGATCGCCTTCTCCTTTCAAAATGTGGTAAAGCTTCAAACTTTTGATTTTTATGTCTAAGAGATATTATTCCAGCAGAAAAAACAAAGAAAAATATAAGGTTCGATAAGCTGTACATACCTGAAATGCAGATCCTTCACAGGACCTAACGGAAGCGTGAAATATCATGTACTGCATATCAACAAGTGTGCAGACCGTGTCGAACATCAGCCTAGGTCGATCCTTGCATTCGACATTGACTATTGAGTACCCTTTCTCATAACAACCCTCGACCGACACAACAGTCTTCTTCCCTTCCTCATTGTCCACAAAGTCTCGCAATGGTCTCAGACCGGTTGAGGATTTACAAGGCGACAAATCATAGTCCTTCACAGAGAGCATAAGCTGATGCAGTCGGCGCTCCACATTGGTCATCATTCCTTCTCCTCCAATAAGATCAGCTGTCTTCGCCTCCTGCTGTTCCACATCAACTCGGGTCGTGGTTGCTCTAAGAACAGTTGTTAAGTGATCTTCAATGGTGGCCAGCCGAAGAGGGTCATCAATCGGAGAATCTGAAAACTGATCAGATATGTAGGCAACACACGCTAGGCGAGCATTGTGACTCCATGCATGAGCTTCAACTATGTTGCAATGGAGGTCAGTAAGGGCAGCTGATATCTCAGAGAAGAGTCCCGGCCTGTCTGCCGCCTTCATTTCTATTGCAGTGTGTTCCGGCGTCTGGAATTTGCTTATGTGAGACTTGGCTCTAGGAGATTCCATATTGCCCCTCGCTGCGCCTATTGCCTACATGGTTCCTAAGTTATTTGTATCAACCATTAAGTTATTTGAGCATCTAGCTGGAAAACAAAATGATATCTTGTAACGCTTGGGTTGCGGTTATTGTCAAGCCAAAGCAAGACGTGCACGCTTAACAATGACAGCCGTTGCATTAGAAGAGAATAGTACTCATGCCTTGGTTGTTTAAGTCTCCATGCAGATGATTCAAGATGTTGAAACGGACAGCATTACCTGCTGAACATGGTTAATGGAACGCAAGTCGGCAAGCTTGTGGCCATTCTCATCCTTGACATGAAAAACTACATAGTGGTGGAGAAGTTAGTCCAAGGAGATACGAATTGCAGAAAACCAATAACTGTAAACAACTATACATGTCAATTCAACGGTAGACCATAATAAAAATTTATGCCACTCGTAACGACCACACTATTTCAAAGATGAAAAGGACCATCATACCCATACCATCCATAAACCATCCTGCATCGAAAGAAATATAGCTCTTTCTGATGCTTAGATTCAATTCTGTCAACACTTGCACTACCTCCAGCAGGAGATCTTGTCTGTTTGCACTGTCTACCTACAAAATCCACATATCGAGCGGAAACCATCTTTATCAGGTAGGAAATTCGAATGATGCCTCCTATTCTATTGTAGGAGCAGTAAGCCAAACTGCTCTACCTTAATCACAGTACAATCATCCACGCTTTCATTGTCAATGTTGACACTCAATCTGCATTTCAAATGACAAGATCATATGTTAGATGGCTGAGAACCTAACCAGCATATTAGTAAAGTCATCAATCCAAAGATGTTCAACAAGAAGAACGTTGTTGAACAGTTGAATGTCAATGGATTGGCGAGAAGATTTACATTGGACCATATATTCTCTCAGGGAGAGTGTTGAATTCAGGATCAAAGTAAGGCCAGCTCACTTTCTCCATCTGCATTACGAGACACAGAAGACAAAGTTAGTAACCAGATGAAACTAATGAACTGTTGGATTGTTTCCCACATCAACTGTGATTCATAATAATGAAGATGAGAGTCCAATTAGTCATAACATGTTTTAAATCCGTGCTGACCAAAGTTGCAATCCCAGTAAACATTACGTTCTTGACACATGGAGTGGGTAATGAAGATTACCGTGGCTCTGAACCTCTGGTCCTATCAAGAGGAGCTGATCCTCAAAGTTCTCCTGACTCCTATCATGATGAACCAAGAAGGCCTCGCTCCTAAAAATGCTTCCTAATGCAATAAACACACACCCATGAAAGATTTTTTTCTCACGCATGATATGCGAAATAAAAATGCAGCAAACAGTGAACACCATCTACAATGCACAAAACGCATCAGAGATCAAATGATGTAACGTATTTGATGAATGCTTTCCGCCTTGGAAGATGGAGAAATAGGGTTCATGTGATTGACACTACGTACAGGGGCTTTTAGAGCTAGCTAGACAAGGCTGACATTTGCAAATACGCACTGATTTAAATGGAAAGTTCTGTTATCATGGATAAGATCAAGTTATGATAAACCACGACAGGATAGAAACAATATTTTGATCTACAATTTCATACTAGAAGGCAATGCCTCCATCAAAAATGATTCATAAATGCTCCAACAGACGAATTGGCAAAACTACCATCCCATCCTCCCAAACAGATTTCTTGTCACAACATTAATGGAATGACACCTCCGGTTCAACTGAAAGCCAATTGACAATACATGGAGTAAACCCAGGATCATACATGTAATTGTTTTGAACTCTCAAATTCCAATACTAGATAACGTATTCTTAACCCATCATCTTGGGTCCTTGGGAATTGCATTCAAGCCTTCCCCATCGCCTTCTCATCACCTAATCGTTTTGCACATCGATCACGAAACTAGGAACAGAAATTCAAGTATATTTCTCCAATACAACATGAATAATAATCCTTAAACCACAAGAACTCCTCTTATACGAAAAACAACAAACACCTAACGTGCATTTCTCGATACTCCAATGGGTCCTTCATCATTCACAAAACCAACACAAACCCAGATGGTAAAATGAACATATAAACAAAACCCAGATAGCCCTTAGCCATAAACATCCCAACATCAATTAATCATCAAGAACAGAATTCTTACGGAGATTAGAATGACATGATGAGAGAGATCAATCGAGCAAGGGAATCGAAGCCCTTCTCTCTCTGTGTGGAATAAGGAAGAAAAATGAAGACCGTTGGTTTAGTTTCTGAATATGAGAAATCAGGAGGCAGAGATGATGAAGAAGAAGAGGATCAGATGACATTGCTATTTTTAGGGGTTTGGGAGAAGGAAAGTTGTCGCCGCGAGTTGATTTCAAGAACAACAGAGATAATTATTCTGCGCTTCCTTCTTTTTGCCTACCTTGGCAAGTCCAATGATAAATGATAGGTGATAATATTCTTTTGATTTTAAAATAAAAATAACGAGATTTGATTCGATATCTAAATTTACATATGTTTAATTTATTTGAAATTTGATAAAAGAATATATTTTTGATGTTATTGAAATTTATTGTAACAGATATATGAGAAGATAATGGATTAATTATAACAGATGATTATTGTTTTGATATTTTTATATGAAAACCTTACTAAATATAAAATATTGTATATATCTTGAAATAATTCAAACAAATAAATATTATTTATATTATAAAATCAAAAAATACATATTTTCTTTATCCAAAAAAAATCAATATTAAAACTTTGAAGGTTAATTAAGAAAAAAATGATATTTTATGATTGTTTTATTTAAATATTCTTGGGATACAAGAGAAAAAAAAGGAGGGGAAAAAGGATGATGGTAGAAAGTGATGATAGTAAAATGATGATGTGATAGTATAAAGTAAACAGGAAAGATAGTTAGATATTTTTACATCAAAGAATTTTCCAATGGAGTATAATTTTCTTCTCTTTTTTTATTTCCATATATTTACAATTTTTTTCTTTTTTAGTAAATTTTTAATTTAAAGAAAATCAAATCAATCATTTTATATTATAACCTATCCAATATCTTTTTTCTTAACTATTATATTTTTTCCGTTTCATAATATTTGGATTGTCCAAAAATATGTGTAACATATCATATTTAGTAATCTTTTCACATAAATATATCAAAACAATCACCATGTGTTACGGTATATCACCTATCTCCTTTCGTAATTATTACAGTAAACCCCATTATCATTAAAAAAATTTCTTTTTTTTATATTAAATTTCATAAAAATTCAACACACGTATAAACCCGTATATTGAGTTAAACCGCAAATTTGACAAAAATTCAAAGAGCAAGTCCAATCATAGAGTTAAAATGAGTATTGTCAATGCTACAATTTAGCACCAAAAAATATTTTAAATTCAAAATATAGAATTCTTACTCTAATGTTTGATTTTATTTTAGAATTACGTGGTTTCCAATGATTCTTAAATGAAAAGATAACGTGACAAGAATAATTACATTTCAATTTGGTTCTAAATTTAAAATCAAGTTTGACACAATTCTATTTTAGCATCACATATAGCCATTGGTTGGAGCGTTATTTTGTTAGCAAATGGTATCAATTTTGATTGATATTTGGACTTGATCTAACTGAACACTTGAGGGCTGTTGGGCTAAACGCACTCGAATGCTAATTGAAAATTTCAAAGTGGATAACAGATCAATCAAACCATAAAGCTAAAGAGCATGAAACTATTAATGTGAAAAATCCATGAGGACAAAAAATCACAAGATCTTTTAACGGCATCCACCTAAACTTTCAATAATCAACAAGATTATGGATACACATGTACATACATCCTCCTCTAACAAATTGAGGACAATCAAGACTGAGGCATCTTCACTTTGTGCAGCTAGCAGCAGGATGGATGCTCAGCAGCCGTGATCATTTGAAGTCCTTGTAAAGGTCGAAGAAGTGTTGGCCGCAGCCGGCAGGGGTCCTGAGTTTATGCTCAGCTGTGGTTTTTGATGTCTAGAATGAACTTGGCTTGTGCTCCATCGCTCGTGCATTGTCACGTTGGAAGTTAGGTACTAGTCGATATGTGTTGATATCAGAGTTGGTCACTGTATCATTTGTTGAACGTCTACTATCATTTTCGTTGTTAGAGTTTCGTATCATCATGTATACAATTTCAGGCTCAAAAGTGAAACAGTCAAGGGAATCCAGATCCAAAATCTTCTTTTGCACTTTTGGCCTGAAACTATTGGCATTGCATGTTATATACGTAAATGTCTTTTACATTATGAAAATTCCGTCTAAAACATGGAGAGGTTAACTTGAAGGAAATTGGGTCTTCATTATAATTAGCTGAATGAAAGACAACCATCTAAAGGGAATGCTCACCGAAACGAGGGCCGAAACAAGAAAACAAGCCAACCAATCGAACAGAAGATGGATAATAAAGCTGTGAAGACTACTACTGGATCAAGTCAACCAATCCAACAGAAGATGGATAATAAAGCAGTGAAAGCTGTGGAAATGAAGAAGAAAGAGCAAAAGAAGATGAATTCTATGCTGACGACCAAAAAATATGATCAGACAAAGATCCTTGAAGATAGAATCATCCAGTCATCCGTTGCAGCAACCAAAAGTTGATGAGCAGATCAAGACTTTCAGTGAGCACCTTCAAGATCAAAATAAGGAAACTGAAACCAATCGAAAGCAAGAGAGAACGAAAAAAGAAAAAAAAGATATTGATAGAGACTGGATAGTCAGATTTTTTATTATATAATATTTGATTATTTGACAACAAATATTTGACAAAAATATATAACTTAAATTATCATTTATGTTTCATCATATATGTATTTTTTTTCTTTAATTTTGTAACCTCAGAGAATATTTTAATATTCAATATACATCATGAGAAATTTTGTTGCTCGTTAAATAATGTTTGATTATTCCTTATATGTATTAATAATATATATAATTTAAATTATCATTGATCTTTTTTTAAATTATTTTTTCAAATAATTGTTTATGATATAAATTAATTAAATATGAATATGAGATATTCTTAAAATATCATAAATATATTGTAAGAATTAAAGAAGAATTGGATTGTGTAGATCATTTTTTTCATAAATAACAATTCGAAGAACTAATTTAGAATTATGAAGATTTGAGAAATTTATTTGAAATTAATAAAGATTTGAGGAAAAAATTAATATATAATAAATATTTTAAAAAATAATGTTTAATCGTTTATAATACGGATCAACTTTTTTCTTAACAAATATGAAAATTAACCATTTAGATATGGAACCAGTATATAAGCAAAATTTAAAAACTAGGAAAAGAAAAACTTGAAATCAAAAAATAACGTAAACGACGCACATTAAAAAAAAAAAAAAAAAAAATCAAGATCCTTGCGTTTTCTTAACGCAGAAGACTCGCCAACGGCTATATTGCCATCTCCTATTATATTAATCACTAATCACCCTTTTTACCTCAGATCCGAAATTCCCCCTGCGGCCAAAGTCGACTGCTATCGTCTTCATATCCAGCGAAGCGAAGATCGAAGATTGATTGCAATCGATAGGGGTGATTCCCCGACGTCGCTGATGGGACGATCGATCGAAGGAAGATCTCATTCGAGGTGAACGGATTCGAGTTCGATTTCGATCGTGGTTGGATCTGATCTGATCTGCTTATTCTACCTTCTCGCTGTGGTCGACTGATGGTGGCGAAACATAACCTTGATGTGGTCGAAGATCGCGGGCGTAAGTCCAGATCTGAGGTCCGAGGGGTCCATCAAGGGGGAAACGAAACCACCTTGACGCAGCTGCTGTGGAGAGGAATGAAAGGCAGTGAAGTCACGATTAGGGTTCGAGTTCGATCGTGGCTGGATCTGATCTGATCTGCTTATTCTACCTTCTCGTTGTGGTCGATTGATGGTGGCGAAACATAACCTTGATGTGGTCGAAGATCGCGGGAGTAAGTCCAGATCTGAGATCCGAGGGGTCCATCAAGGGGGAAACGAAACAACCTTGACGCCGCTTCTGTGGAAAGGAATGAAAGGCAGTGAAGTCACGATTAGGGTTCGAGTTCGATCGTGGCTGGATCTGATCTGATCTGCTTATTCTACCTTCTCGCTGTGGTCGACTGATGGTGGCGAAACATAACCTTGATGTGGTCGAAGATCGCGGGCGTAAGTCCAGATCTGAGATCCGAGGGGTCCATCAAGGGGGAAACGAAACCACCTTGACGCCGCTGCTGTGGAGAGGAAGGAAAGGCAGTGAAGTCACGATTAGGGTTCGAGTCCGAGTCCGTTTACCATCTCCAGGCGGCCAGGGGTGAAACCTATTGCCGCCTTGGGGGATCTGAGATCCGGGGGTGATTCCCCGAGACACACGTCGCTGAAGGGATGATCAATTGAGGATCTGCATCAAGATGAATGTGATCGATTTGGTTGGATGTTGCAACCTTGTGATTCAATGAATGCGCCGAGCTATCGTCTGTTGCTTTGTTTCAGATAAGGGAGAGGATGTTGGGTGATGGTCCAAGTGGAGGGTTTATTTGGATTTGTTGCCTCAGTGGACTGATTCTTCTATATTCTGGTGGGTTTTGTGTGTTTTTGTGTTTGGGAGTGGTTGTGTGGTTGTGTTGGTGTTCGGGTTTGATGGATACTTTTTATTTTGTGGTTTTCAGTGCAGGTCATAAGAGCAACTCAATTGAGCTTCAAGGTTGGTTTGGCTTTTCTCTTGTGTTCTTGTTTTGCCAAAATGAGTAAGGTTAGTATCGGATTAGTCAAGTGAAGTGTCAAGCAACTCGTCCTATCGAAAGTTCGAACTGGTGGCATGTCGTTTAGTAATGATATTCATATGGTAATACGCCTCCTCACATGAATGCTTATTCTGAGTGCCTAGTATGGACATTGCGCCTTCTCTTTACATCAGATGCGAAACATGTGATGGTAGTGTATGATTCAAGCTGTTGATCTGCAGTCATCCGGCTCAAATACATTGTTGAGAAACTCAGTTACATTACGGAGGAACTTATTCAACCAAAAGCACAAACTTGTGATAAAAGATCCTGTTTAATGAATATTTTTTACTCCTATTTGAACGACTCTCCGTGGAAATTCTTATTGGGGTATATTGTTATCTCCATGATTTCTTGTGACTTTGTTGCGTCATATATTTGGGTTTCAGTTATCTTGGAGAGTCATATAACATCATAGACATCATCCTCAGGTTATGAATGTATTTAATCACTTGTTTCGTCTCTTGTCTGAGGTGTGAATTTGTCTTTAATGTGGTTGTTTTTTGCAGGAACCCAACTTCTAAGAACGACTTTGGCGGTGAAAGAATTGGTTCAGAGTGAGTTTCAGAAGGTAGAAGAAGTCGTACTCTCACATCAACAGCTTTTAGCTTCTCCAGTAAAACTGGATGACTTCTTTTGGGCATCCGAGATACTAAGATCGAGAGCATTTACACAGCTGAGTGGTGAAAGTCTGGTCCTAGTCCCCTTGGCCGATTTGGTAGAGCATATCTAATCTCTTACAAGGAGTGCTAGTTATAATACTGGGACAATCTGTGAATGAATTTCTTACAAGTTATCTAAGTTGCTTATGGCTATATCTTAAATTGGCCATATGAAAACAATGGGTATCAGATCAATCACAGTCCTAAAATAACTAGGAAGATTATGCATGGGAGATCAAAGGAGCCGGTCTGTTCTTGAGAGACCTCCTGTTTTCTTTACGGAGTCCTATCCCCGTAAAGACCGGTGAACATGTATCTCATCTGTTACTGAATATTGCATAGCATGATGTCTTAATTGTGTAGGCTATATGCCAAGGGTTTATATCAATTTTAGCAGTTTCCTTTGAATTTGAACACATTCAAGTTGTAGATAGCGTCGAGAGTTGGTTACCAATTGCGAGCATCGTCCTCTGCATTATTCATGTTCAGGTATGATTGTGTAATTACAGCACCTTGCTTTGCAAAGTTTGAGTAGAACAATAAAATCCAAAAGTCTAGGTTACCAATAAGTTTTTCATCTTCATCTTATCAAATTTTTAGCTTTGCGGTGCCTGAGACTAGAAGACTGTACTGTGTCTTGAGATTATGGTTAAACTCAAAGCTCAACTGGTTGTGCAAAAATGTACAGGAAGGCACTAAGTTTTTCTAAAGCAGCATTTAGAACTCGTAAATACTTTGCAACAATAACAGGTAATGCATTTTTCCTTGCAGCTCAAAGCAAGCATTAGTAGTGGTGACCTAGATTAGATGTACTTCAGTTCTTAAATGAAGCAGTCAAGCAGCTCTCCTTCACTGGCCGTGAGGAAGATGACCCTTTTCACGGTCATGGCAGTATCAATGAGGTAATTGATTCGATGTTCATTTAGGTACGGTCTTCCTCTCGTTCACTTGCCATGAGGAAGATGACCCTTTTCACGGTCATGGCAGTATCATTGAGGTAATTTATTCGATATTCATTTAGGTATGGTCTTCCTCTTCCCCCGACTAGAGATGAAACTCTAACACTGCCATGGGAATGAAGATCATGGCCACAGTTTCTGTCTAATATGGTTTTCTGAGTCTAATGTGAAATAGATATTCTTCGTCTCCAAACGACCAGGAGTGGCTCCCTACGACCATTGTGGGTTTGAAGAATCTCATATGAGTGTGATCTTCTCTCGAAGAGATCGGGATCGTTGAACACAGCAAGTATTAAACGGTTTCAATTTATCCTTATGCAAATGATCTTGTATGATTATGGTGTAGGAATACTGCAGAGAAGTCTTAGAAAGTGGGAGTTGTATCTAGTTTAACTATTCAGAGGCAAAAGATGGCGAAAATGAACGCAGGACCAGTGCTACCCTGTTACGTATGTACGAACTCGTAATTTCAGGCTGGTGATACATTTCCATGGGACCGTCTCATTGACACCCTTCTAATATTTCCCGAAGAACTTCTGTGAACAACCAATATGATGTATTGTTCAGTAAGGTATGATATATTCATCTTATGGCTTTGATGTATAGGTATTGCGGCTGCTGGTATGTCTAGCTATTTAACATTTGCTTTTACGCTTGCATGATTGAGGGTGCATTTGAACTGTGCCGCCGTCGTTGGTAAATTGTGGTTAAGTATGAAAGATATATACCGGTGCCTTGTAAAGAATTAGGCTGTAGTTCGATCAATGGGCCGCATACTGCTCAATGAAAAGCATACTGCTCAATGAAAATTTTCTTTTTGTAGTGAAGAACAGTAGTTTTAGATCATAACTTGTTATGAACTTAGAATTAAGTCCTTTTCATGTGAATTATGAATGGCTTCTTTGCCTTCCTTCTCTAAGCTTGATCAGGCCATGACCCATGTATATGGTAAAATAATTTGTGATTTACAGAAACCCAAGATCAAACATCCTTCAATACACCTTAGTTGTTCTCTGTTCTGTCATGGTTGGGATTATCTGTCATATCCTTGAATAAAACAATGTGACATCTTGCTGAAATCATGTGGTTATATTTTCATTTGCTTCCTGAGACATTTTTTTCTGTCGGTTAGATTCTAGATTGAAGCTCCTCAGGCAGACATGTCAATGAAAGCGCAAATCAAATGTGCAGGTCATAACCTCATCTCTTCTCCCAGGACGGCGTTGTACTCATTACTGACAACATGGTTTGATTGCTACATTTTAAGATTCATCATTTTTTTCATTTGGTTTTTAAATTAGGAAACTGTGTTTTATGCGGATGCATCTAGTGGTGAACTTGCCCGAGTAAAGTGAGGGATGTTCATGTTTTCTCGGTTCTTTAAATGCAACGTTGTTCGATGCCTGGTTTATTTCATTTTCTACACATGGTCAAGTTTCTGTTCTGGTTTTGAGTCGATTCCATGGATAATTGTGGTATTTAAATATCCAATATTGGATTAGTAAGTCCCAATCTTGCATTATTTGCATAGTCTTATCTGTAAAAATCGGTTCCAGCTGGGCACTGAGGCTAAGATAATGCCTTATGAGTAATATATAATTGAAATTATAATAACTTGCTTTCTGTTTGTGGCCGTGAGTTAAACTTCTCAGGGATACCCGGATACGCTAATGCTCCCTGGCTAATCCTTCACTGGTGGGAACAGAGTGACAGTTCAAGTCGCTATTTTGGCGCAATATAGATTATTGACCAGAATCAGGGAAAGAGGATTCCTTCGCTAGCCTTTCCACTCATCGGGTGCTATAGATCGTGAGTATGCAGTTTCTACTTGCCTTTCAATCACTCAATTATAGTCCATATATACTGCTTGCATAAGTTGCATTTTCTGATGCAGAGAAGGGCCAGGTTTTTTTTTTTCTTTCCTTTAACTGCGCTTCTCATAGTGAAGTCAGAATGACCTTAATCTTGCATCAAGTACCTGAATTTGGTAATCACACAGTCCTGGTCCGTTTGATCATTCAATGTTACACTGAATTGTTTTTCCAATTCTTACATTAGCATAACCCTTGTTAAGAGATGAAAGTAAAATTGTGCTTGTGATTTTCCCATATTATCATGCTCATGTGCTTTTTTGTTGCTTTGGTGGTCGAATGATATGTGAATGCCAGGTCTGGTTTTATGATCCTTATGCCCGACATCTGAAAACACCATGTTGTTGTATCGACCTTTGAAAATTTGAACAATGCCATAATTGGCGTCTCTGCAGAAGATTGCTATAGAATCTTTATGATTTGAGTGAGAATTATGGTTGTGATGCAGAAGTTTTCCCTTGTTGACCTAGGAACTGAAAGCCTGTTCACAAGCTTAAAGAGATGAAATGTGCATCCTGTCAATTCGGAATTAGCAAGTCGGTAAGGGTCTTATTGTGTGTCATTTGTTTTCTTGGTCAACCTCAGGACACATCAATGCTTATTTCCCTGTCTAGAGGCACGGTTGCATGCTTAAGTATATTAATGTTCTAGTTTCCAAAACGATAGGATTCCAGCTTTATTGGCATTGTTAATTGACCTGGGAAAAAAGATTTTCATGTTGAGAAGACATGAGTCTGAGAGATGAATTTTATCAACGTCCATACTACATATAGTCAGTACTATAAGCTTTATGTATATGCATATCTACTGTTGAGATTGCTGCTATCTAATGGGTGATGTTATTTGCAATTCGTTGAGTGCCCTTGATTTCACTTCAGATCTACTAATGCTCGCTCAGGCCAATCGTCTTGTGTTGGGAGCAAGAGTGACAATACAAGGAGGGATTTCAGCTTTACGAGAGGAAGATGGTCGGAACAAGGGAAGGAAGTATTCCTTTTCGCTCTGGCCTTTCTTCTCATAGAGTGCTAAACATTTTACTATGCAAGAAATCATTACCCCAAAGCAGCTATGGAGAAAGTCATGAGATGAGTTGCACTAGATGCCTCTTGTTTACAAAGATTATGGTCCTTTTGTACGGGTTGCATTTTTTTATGCAAAAGATCATTCTAAGGTTATTCTAATTCTTTTTTTCCGTACAACTCTTAAATGCTCTGATCCTCTTTGCAAAGTATAATCTAAGTTTTGTTATTTTATTTCAGCTTATGTAAACTGTGATGAGTTATTCGTCTTTCATCTTTGAATTGTTATCAAAGATGTCGATATGGCTCGTGAACTACTTTTCTAATGCCATTTGACCGTCAAAGAAATACAAACATCACAGGGCTCAAAGGAAGATAAATTCTTAAAATAAAGAAACTTATTGATGTTAGCAGTGTCTATTGATAAACGCAGATAAAGTTGCTATTTCATCTTACCTAACATTATGTAGGTGTATTCTGACGTTAAAGTCACCTGCCAGATGTTGAATCAAGTTCCCAGATTTCACCTTCCCACACATCCTGTCCCATGGCATATCAAGTGAATATTTTTCCGTAACGTTGACACTAGCATGCATGACTTGCATAAAAATAATGAGTGATACTATGCTAATGATGGGAGCTGTAGAATCGATAGTCCTGATTTCTAGACCATTATAAATCTTATATGTTTTTTCCCGATGGCTTTCATGACCATTCAATGCCCTTACGTGAAGGGCATGTCCGGTTATGTGAATGAGATGTTGGATTATGTGTACCTCTTATCCGGATTTGTGAACTCTTTGACATGATATGTTAATGGTACATCCCAATATGCAAATGATGTGTCTCAACATATGAACTCATTTCTTGAGAGAACTTGAGCCATGAGTTGATAGTGTTTAAGAATTGAAAGGGCATTTTTTTTTATTATATTCAAGTGATATGGTTAGCTTAAATATACATATTGGTTAAGCATAAAGAAGCGCGCGTGACTCTAGAAGCATTTTTGTGGTCGTGTTTTGAGTAAAATGTGAAGGAAGAATTTTTATTCTGCTCTAAATTATATATAGAACATCTCTGGTACTTATTTATGTGATAAGAAATACTGTGGAAGTTATTAACATTTTTATCTGTACACGACGGAGCTGCCACCAGAAGGTGCCTTGCTTGATGCAACTAAAGTGTGAGTGTGAATGTTTTCCTTTTTGATATTTCTCGTAACGACATGATATTGTTCTTGGTTTTTTTTAGTTTATTTATATAAAAAAAAGGGTTATTGCTGATATATCTCACTTGCGACCTGCAGGTAATGATTACTTGAGAGATGTTTTCGACCACAAGGGTCTCTCTTGTAGCTAGCTCCCTCTGGTAGTTCAGTTATCTTCGATGCTTGAATAGTTGGTTCTCTTATATGTCACGCTCTGAAATTTTCTCCGTTGCATTGAATAGTTATGCAGGGAAGATGCCACAAAGGACGTGGACACCCAATTCAGCCAATCCTTTGTTTCAAGGCAAGTCCTACTTCAAATGTGAAATATGGCACCCTATCATTTTTCTTTCTTTCCTGCATAGATATTGCAAGAATCTTAGTGGCACATCAAAGCTTCTTTATTTTAGCACCGCAAGATGGATGAAGTTCTGGTCTTTCTGCCATCACACAAAGCTTTCTTAGATGCTGAAGCGTTCCTCACTCTAGTTGAGAAACACCAAGGTACGTTGTTAGTTCTGTATATGAATCCTACTGGGCTGGTTTTGCAACATACTTTAAGGCAGCTAGTAAATTCTATATTAACTTTGAAACACAATTATCCTATTCTTAATGTTGAGAGTTGAGACTAGTGATTGCACCCTAATAAACCACACGTCTAAAATGAGCCAAGTCTAATGGGTATTGCGTCAAAACTTTGAATCCTGATCGTTATCCAATGTTTCGTACTAGGGAACTTGATAAATAAGTTAAAGGCATTGATTTGGTATTGGCTTCTCATTGGGACAAGGATGCATTTGTTGCAGATTATGCCGGGGTTCACATAAAACTTTCCAATTAAATTGCTAGGTTGCTTAGTGATGCCAGGTTATTTCTATCATCAATAGCATTCCAATGTTCTTTGTCGTGATTAATCTTCTCAAACTCATCCCTTCGATGCGAGTTTCAGCTTATTTGCGTATGAGCTGAGAACTAAACTACAAAGCTTGCAGCCCCAAAATAACGTAAATTATGGTGTCCCATTTTAGTAAGACTTGCCTTGAGCATATCCCTATATGTGAACGGTCTTGCCCTTATTTGTGGCCGCTATGTCGCAGTGTGTTACATCTATTATTCCATGCTATATATGTGATGATTGTTTTCCCTTATACTATGTCTGATATTTTAAATTGTGCTTAACGAAGCTTTTGGTCGATATATATGCCTGTATGTAATGTGATTTCTGGATTGTGGCTGATATGCACTGTATGTGTATGTGTTTCTGATGTTAAGGATCTGATGTATGAATATGTTTTGGTAAAATCATATTGCTTTGCTGCTCATGGTGGCATAACGATTGGCTCCAACCAGCATGACAACTAACCAGGCTGCGAATTGGCATGTAGATTTCCTCTTGTGGTCTTTCCTGTGGTGGTATCATTTCCCATGTGTAACTTGTGTCTGTTTGTCAACTCCGGTTCTCTACTTTGGACCAGTTTTTTTATGGCCAATGATACGCATCCCTCATGACTGGTTTGATCATCTTTAAACAGATGATAGAATTCGCTGTCATATTATCAGAAGCATCCCTGATGGATTAGTAAGTGCCATGAGATAATGTGCATGTTCTTTTGTTAAAATTTATGCAACGGGTGTTATGTGAATTGAAGGATATTCTTGCCAAGCTTGCTTCATGATCCACTATAGTTGTAACCGTAGGGGAATTGGTGCCTTGTTTTGAGAAACATGTACTGCTTGATGTATATTAATTTCTGGAATCTTGGTTTTCTCTCATGAGTCGTGCAGGACTATTGCAGAGCACGGTCCTAGAAAACAATCGACTGGCGTGATTTTCAAGCACCGTTGCAGGTTCGATGATGATCCCTCAAGAATCTATTTGGATCTTACGTCCTTTATTTTCCAACAATTAAGGTTTATTTAAACTCGTCTAATCCTTTCTTTCTTGATCAAAGATATAATCATATCATAATTAGTGTAATACACTTTTTACTAACTTCTCTCTCCATCCCATTATAATTATAACATTTATTTTATACGCATAAATTTAGATTTATCTCAAACTCCAATGTTTAACCAGTTCATCTTTTTTAATTTCTAATTGCAAATTACTTTCTAAAAATAAAAAGATTATAAAGATTTTAGAACGAACGAAAATGACAAAATGATATAACTATTTTGATACGAAAGTGGTAATTAATAGACTCAATTTAGATTATGTGACTCATAATCTATCAGGATAAATAAAAATCTAAGACAGTTCCATGCAAAACCAAATAAAAAATGGTTTAGTTGTTTTACGATAGACAACTTTGCCTTGTCATAAATTATTATTGACATAAAGCCTGGCTTATGTGTAACGCGAGCAACAGAAAGCATCATATGTGTATGCAGCATCGCGCCATGGCCTCTCAGGTTATGTCCGTTTCCGCCAAACTCTGAAACGCCAGCACTCACTCCATGATTTCTCCTCGCGCTGCATTTAAATGCCGGGCCGCCTCGACATCGGTTCTCGGTGTCTCGATTAGTCGGGGGATCTGTGAGGGTTTTCGATGGCGGTCGTCCGGGATGTTGTTTCGGTGACTCCGCTTCATTCTCAGGTGCCATTTATCAATTGATTGATTAATGTTGGATTGATATTTGGTTAGTGATGCGGTGTGTGTGGTCAGTTGCATTGGTTTGATTTATGAGTTGGGGTTTTGTGAGGTGGATTCGTTTGTTGATATGATTTTGTTCCCTGGTGTGTGTTTTATGCATCAGTAGAGCAAATGCTACGGTTATGTTGGTTATGTTCATTGTATGATATCGTGTCAATGTGTTTGAATCGATTGACAATAACAGAACTATAGCACTCGATGAATCATCTAGATATAGTCAAATTGATGTTATTATGTTTCTGATGATATAAAGCGATGGAGACAAATCTGGATCAACGTGGAAGTTGGCTTATGAAGTCAATTCTTGAAGATAATATACTTTTTCTTTATTTTTTTGGGTATTTGGTTGTATAGAAGTTTAAAAGAGGGGATGGATTGTCAGCATCACAACATTAGTTCCGATGGTTTCAGTTTGAAAATCCCAATCTACTAATCTATTATTCCTTTTATTGCAGGAGAAATTGGAGGATAATTTGTCATTGTCTTACTCCAGAGTTACTGGCCCAGCAAGTTTATTGTTGCCTGGATCGTCGATATCGGAGATGGTTCTTGCTTTCTATGTACAAATAGAACTGCCCTGCTTCCTTGACCGTCAATGGAGCTGGGATCCAAGGTGTGTGTCATGTCATAGTTTTCATTTGTTGGATTCTTGTTAAGCAAAAAATTGTACACGAGACGTTGAGAACTGCTTTAGACTTGACTTGTAATCCCATGAGAAAAGGTCAAGATATCAAAGAACAACTGCAGGAAGACCCTAGTTGATTGCCAGCTCAGGTTAGAATTCTGCTCAATTGCGACAGCATTGCATCATTTCATCCTTTCTTCTTTTGTCAATTGATTCAATTCCCAGTGTCATGAAATTGGTTCCCTCAGCTGGTTTCTTGTACATTTTTATGTATTCCACTAGGAACTGAACTGGAAATATTCTTTCTTACTTTTTTCTCCAGATGTTTTAGATCTTCGCTATGCTTTAGGTAGTAGAGAAATTCCCTGACATTCGAGGCTATAAGTGTTTAAGCTTCCCCCTGATGTTGATGTCAAAAGTTTGCACAAGTGCCAGTTAGCAGTTGCTGCCTTTGGTTGCGAGCTTTCTATACCTCATATGCCGTCCTTGGTTTTTTATGCTTTACTTCCATACCAGTAATTATTCACATTTTTTGTAAAGAAACAATTCTGTTGGCTAAACAATTTTCCTTGATAATCAATACACACTTTCTCGATAACAAAGAAGGCTCATCATGTTGGCTCCAAAAATCTGATAACTACAAGATGTTCCTTGATAATTAATACACCAGTAATTATACTGCCTGTCTGAGTATTCGGCGTTGGCTTCTTTTTCTTTTTCACTACTGCACCCATATCAGACAAAATGTGGCGTTGATAAACTCTTTTTAGCACTAATTTACTGAATTAGTGACCGGGGATACACCCTTGCTTCTCAGCTGATGGAGTGTGCAGATATGCTACAGGATTGCAGATCCCTGGTGCTTTAGATGAACTATACCAGTGTGATGGTGCCCTTGGTGCTATATTCACAAAAGAATCTATAGCGTTGCACCTTTGAGCTCCTACTGCTCAAGTAATTTTCTGTTGTCTTGACTCTGACTCTCTGAAGCCTGAAGACTGGGATAATTTGGCTGATGACTCCTTGTATGGGCTTGCCAATCTTGCTCCTGGTATATAATGTTGTGCTTTCGGTACATAACCCTAAGAGTTCAAGAAATAACTTATCTTACTAGCTACAACTGTAGGCCATTATAGGCTTCTTTTCCTTCCTTTCTCTCTCTCTAGTCTCTATATTTATTTTTCCCTAAATGAGGGTGGCATTGATATTTCCTGTTGGTTGGTCTGAAAAAAAAAAAAAGGCTTTATTCTCAATGGTTTTAGTTTATGATAAGTCTAGCATCATTGGTTTCTATAGCATGTTGTATCTTTTATTTGGTTGCTTAATATGTATGCTCTCTGTGTTACTCCACCGGCATTATTATACTTTTCTCTGCTAGACAGACTCCGTTCTTGATGCAGAAAAAAGAGTCGTACTAGCTCTATAGGCTGAGTGTATTTTTCTTTCTGAATCACGTGCATTTGTTGCCAAGCTTTCAATTTGCTTCTGTTGATGGTCACGAAGAAAATTTGAAATTTATTGGTGAGAATTACTTCTTCCTTCTCTTTAATATATAAAAGTTTTAATCATTTGCCCATTAGAGAAAACTAAAATAATAGGAATCAAAATAAGCATTGTTTGTGTTGCTGTGTGTTTTTGTCTTCTTGATTGAATTGTTGAGCTCCTTATGTTGCAGTTTCGTGAATGCAGAGTAGCTTGATATGAAAATGCTCTTGAACTGGCCATAGCTGGTCAATTTAACTAGTACATTAGTGAAGTTTGGGTTCAGATTTTTGTTATGCCAAAAAACAAAAAAAGAAAGAAAAATGTTTAAACTTTGATTAGTTGTTTGGACCAGAGAGTAACTTACAATTAAAAATGCCACTCTCATATCACCACTATATTGAATAATTTTGTTTCTACCTAACGAGCTGAACTTCCAATTATTTTCTCGACATGATTCGTAGCATCCCTCTGTCAATTACATATAGAAAGTTGAAAGTTACTTCTGTCAGGTGGCTGTATCATTCATAGTCATAGGAATATGCTATGAGAGTAATATGAGATGAGATGAAATTTTTTTTGGTTTTGTATCCTTTCTTTTTAGAGATTTTTACATATAACCATCTCAAAATCTTTTACAAAACAAAACCACCTCAAATCTTCATATTTACAAAAAAAAACAATATTCAAATCATATGAAATTTTCAAAAACACTACTCAAATCATATGATATTTTCAAAATAATTGTTATCGTTAATAAAATCGTTATCTTGAATAATTTTTTATTTTATTTTTCTCTTGTTTAATCTATTCATCAACGTAGATTTTTCATTATTTTGAATGAAAACTTATTGTTTTCACATTATTTCTTCAATTTCGTCAATTTTTCTGTTTATCAAATCTTAGGTATCTTATTAAATTTTTCTGATTCGACCACTCAAATCATAATAATCTTTCTTTTGGCTGTAAGGCCTTGCAGGCAATGCATCTTGTCCTTAAAACACTGGATACTGATTCCTCTCTGGACTTGCCAAAAAATGAAATATTTTTGTTCTTTATAGAAACTAGCTTTAGGAATTGGTTGGTCATAGAGATCAATCTATACTGTACTCTCTTGAAGGCTATTGAAATTAGTAGTCATTTTTATTCCTGATGATTATTTGCATCATCTCGTTGGTTCTATATAGAGCGGCTTTTTATTAGTTTCTTTACCTTCACTTAATCTTTTCCACCATAATTGGTTCTCATTTTAACTTAAATGCAGTTCTGTGTGCTTTGGGTGTTTGACTTAGATAAAGAGCAGCCCAATGGTCAGGACCATGGTGGTCAAGCTAATGCAGAGCGCATGCTGACAATGTCGAAAGATCATATGCAGGTAGACATGTCTGATGCTTTTTTCCATTTTTATTTCCAATTCTACTGATGCAGAGTTTGCAGCCTCTTTATTTTCTTCCTTTTTGTTCATTTCTTCTTCTTATCTCTTTGGGGCTTTGCTATATTCAAAGCAGAGTATACTTGATGGTATTAATTTCATGCTCAACACTCGTTTGGGGCATTAGTATTGCAAGGACATGTTGTGTTTGATACTCTTTGCGATCCACATATGTGGTAATTACTCATAGTTCCTATGCATTGAAAGTCGTTCAACGGATAAAAGTTAAAAAGTTTGTTTGGTAATACAGATGTGTATGACAAGAAACACAGCATTCTTCTTTCAATAAATCCTTCTTTGTTGAATCTTCAGTATTGATATTACCACATCTGCTTCCTTGACCATTGCAACTCTACTTTGTCAACTTGGTGTTATTCTGATGAGCATTGAAGATGGTAACACAAGGAATTTGTCAACATGATGCCAAGTGAGTGTATCTGCGAACATTTTGACGCGTTTGAACATGATCCCAATTGCTTGATCTGTGTCTAGGAACAGAAGTCTCATATACAGCAGGTCATTGTCCATAAATGACATGCTTAAGTAGTGTTATTGGTCCTCGCAGATATTCGCTTGTCCACGGTTGTCAATGTCCAACCAACTCAGGCTTCTCTAACCATCCCTGATACTGCACCCGGTTCAGGTGCGCAATACTTCTACTTCTTCTCTTGCATGATTTCAATTACATAAAAAGATAAAGGATTCTCTTGCATGATTTCAATTACAAAAAAAAAGATAAAGGATTCAAGTATCTATATGTTCATCCTATATATCTACTATATATATACTGAGTGAAGGTGGTTGAGGTTCTAACTTGATCGGATGTTTATAAATTTAGTTTTTTTTATCAAATAAATAAGTTATTTAAATAGTTTTTTGAAGATTGGATATTTTTTTATTTATTCATTTTTTTATCAAGTGGATAAGTTATCTAAATAGTTGTTTAACCGACACAAGTTCAAATGATATTTTTTTAATTGACACATAAGTGAGACTTAGCAATTTGATTTCGTATCATTCTAAAATTAAAAACCAATCCACAAGAATATCAATCTTCTTTTTATCTTTTCTATAATAAGAATATAAATCTTAATAATATATATCTTAATTTTAATTTTAAGATAAAATTATGTCACGGTAAACTTTACTTAGATAATGAATCATTTAATTGAAAGAATTTCTTATGTATTGTATTTATTTTCAGAATCTATTTTTTATTCTAAAATATTATAACACATAGAATACCGTTGTTTCTTTTTTTTAGTAATATCTATTATGTTGTAACTATTCATGTGTGTTTTTTTTAATCTATGCAATACTAGCATATGTCTATACATACAGGACGTCCGATACCAACCAAGAGATATACATTTTATTCCAGTCAATATTAAATTCACATCAACTAATTAATCAAATTGGAAACACAAAAAATCTATCCAATGCCGTTCATGGTATCGTCGTTCATCAAAAGAACTGGTTGAAATCTTGAACAAAGTCTTCCATGGCTTCAAATAAGGTCTATCAAAAAAAAAAAAAAAAGGTACTGTAAGATATAAGATCAACAAAGGTTCATA
This sequence comes from Drosera capensis, assembly GCA_001925005.1. Lineage (NCBI taxonomy): Eukaryota > Viridiplantae > Streptophyta > Magnoliopsida > Caryophyllales > Droseraceae > Drosera > Drosera capensis. Next base: position 21,579 of record LIEC01011266.1, read on the forward strand.
CATGAGTATTCAAAAGCGAGTGAAGTATAAAGAATGAGTAATAACACACTGTGCAAAATAGTCATAATAAAACAAACAAACTGATAAAATAATAACCATATAAAAACCAAACATCAAAAAATAATCACAAGGGATGAACATGACCTGAATACTATGACTATGAGAAATCAATGCCAAGGCTTTCATACCTCACTGGTTTTCAAGTTTCCCTCACTACCTCTCAAATTTTCGATGATTTCACGACAAAAATGAAATCCATTTGCGACGGTCAAAATCCGTCGTAATTTAGCGATCGATTTTTGATTGACTATGACTGTCGCAAAAAGCTAAGTTGCAAACGGGGATAGTGACAGTAAAATGAAAATCTGTCGTAAATTTGGAACAAAACTGTCGATAAATAGCGATAAAAATATTGTATGTCGTTGACTCCATTGCCCCATTGTTCGCGACAGAAGACTCCTTTTCGTCGTGAATTACCAACAGCATCGGTCACAAAACTTATTTCCTGGACTGTTAAATTCTGTGACATAAACTTTCAAATTCGTCTCTAATTAACAACTATTTCTGTTAATTCAGTCGCAAAACTGGTTTTCTGGGGAAAAATAGCTAAAATCAAGTCTAACATGTCCATATACTCCCTTCACTCTATAATATAGACAACGGAGGGTCACATGAACAAAAAGGTTCACAACGCTATGAATGATACATTGGATGATCAAACGATATTTTTTGTAAATTTATCGTGAAACATCAAAGATAATATAATGTAAAAATTATAACCCTAGAGCGAAACAAAATTCATACCATATCATTTACATACAAAAGATAACACATCAAAATGCGCAATAATAGTGTGATTATTACGTAATATTATCTATACTATGGAACGGATGGAGTACATACAACTAAATACCCAAATTACAGATTTTGGGTTTGCAAACCAACATCCAACACAAGAATACATTAAACATAAATATGTTTTATATCAAATCAAACAAGTTACATAACAATTTCATCTACAAAATCAAAACATCTAACATAAATTGTACAAACATCAACCCCTAAAACACATATGTATGCTTGCCCGTGCCAGGGGAGGGGGCTGCTATGGCAAGCACTCGACCAACTGAATCAGCTCGTCAAGGCATGATTTCAAAGTCGCATTTTTCTCCTTCAATTCAACGATTTGACAACAATTTGCTGAGGAAGACGTCTTTCTACTCAATGACAGTGTGTCCTTTGAGTAGAACATGGAGCTGGTCGAGTCAAGACCATAGACACGCCCTTTCTTGTACCCTGTAGCCTAGAAGTACGTCGTCTCTGTGCGTCGCTGATATCCTCCTCGGTCGGCTACGTATCGGGCTGCAGTTCCACAGACAACTGATCCATAAGCTTCCTCTTATACGGAGTACTGAGACTATAAAAAAACAAACAATTATCAAGTCAGATACTAGCTATTTGATTGAAAAAAATAATTAATAAGTTAAGAAACAAAAACACAAAAAATTTGAGGAGCTAAAATTCAAAGAAAAAAAATTAAGTTATAGTCGTCTTCTTGGATCTGTCGTCACACCACACCACCTCGTTAGGCTCTCCAACGTCTTTCTTCGTGTATGTTTTCTTAAACACCTCCATATTCTTCGGTTTTGTCTTCATTTCTTTTCTTCCAAACAAACAATTAATCAATAAAGATATCGATCATAAGCATTCCAATCTAGAAAATTTAGAGTAATAAATTTAAATACATTGAATAATTGGTTTCTCGAAAAATATCCAATTTTATTTGGTGAATTGTTCGATTTCTTAATTTTATTCTATGACACAGAATGTTTTATTTTTATTCTATAAAATGATTTTAAGTTTCAATTCTATTCCATAAAAGATTCAACATCTTAATTTTATTTTATAAATTTAGAGGTCTCAAACTACGAAATGGGTTAACGTCTATTATCAATATCCATTGAAGAGATCGATTATATATTAGTTTATTATCTTGTGGAACCAAAAACATATATCAAAAGAAGAAGCAAAAAGACATAACAATATAAGAGATTCAAAAACTGATAAAAAAAGCTTAAAGTATTGATCATAAGTATCTTTTTCCTTGTTTTTTTCTCTTCGATTGATACAATTTGGGATAGATTTAGGAATAAAAGGTAACCCGATAGTAGGTTTTTTTTTTTTTTTTTAAGATTTAATTTTGTAAAAAAAGAGTATAAGAATTTGACTTAAAATCAATTTACAAAATAAAATTGAGATTGTACTATCTGATGGGTTTGTTGTATCTTCACATGGAGGATTTCGTCACTTTCTGCTCAAATGGAAGGGTTTACCAGATTTAGAGAATACTTGGCTCATCGAGATTGATTTTCATACTCTTGGAGTGATGCATTGATCATAACTCTCCAGAGTCGAGTTCTTTTCTATATCTCCACCTCCTGTCATTGACGTTCAGAAATAGTTGTTGAAGTTTCAACGAACACTTCAAACTCCGGTGTTCCACATGCTACACAATCTGCTTCTATTGTTTCTACTTTTTGGATACACAATATTGTCACCAGGACTCAAGATGGCACTCGTCAACCTAAGATCCTAATGGCAACCAAACATCCCCTTCCTCATCAGTTCCTGTTGCTCCCATTTGCTTTTCCGAGACGAACAAATCTATAGAGTGGCGTAAAGCTATGTCAATGGAATTTCATGCCTTGTAAACAAATGGTACTTGGACGTTCAAATCTGTCCCTTTCTTTATCTTGACGTGGAACGAATCTGTGTTAAAATATAACTTATTTAACAATCTAGATATGTACACAGATTCTAATTTCTCCCACATCTTTGTCGGCGAGTCCTTAGTCAGAACATGATATTTAACGTGCGACGCAAGACTCAATTTGATTATGATTGCAGTCTTATCTTCCAATTCCTCCCAGTCCTCCTCTTTTATATCAGTCGGTTTTTATCCTTTCAATGTCTTAAACAGTTCGTATTGCACAAGAACATCGTTGATCATATTTTATCAAATGTTGAAATTGTTCTTCTCATCAAACAGTTCAATCTTAAACTTAAACGTGTTCATCATTGTCTCAACTTCAGATAGCCAATAAAAATTATAACTTTGAAAATATTCTTTTCGAATCAATTAAAAAATCCCGATTGAAAAACGAATTGTTGAAAAAAAAAAACTCACCATTTTGTTCTGATATCACTTATTAGGATTTAGGAAAGAGACGAAGTGTTAACCCAATTTTTGTTTTATTTTTTCTCAACAATCTCCCAAAAAATCATCAATTTTTTTTTCCAAAACCACCAATATTCCCAAAATCATCCAAAATTCCCGAAAACCAAACAGTGGCGGATGTCGGCCAACTCGATGGCGGACTCCTGCGCTGACAGCCGATAGACAGTAAATGGCAACGGTGGACTTTTCGGCGACAGTGTAATCCGACGATGGCGACGACGCCCTTGGGAGTGGAGGCGCGACACGATCTCTAGGGCGGCGGACTTCTTCATATCTGAGATCGAGGCAGTGCAGGAGGAGTTTGGTGCGGCGGCACGGCTCAATCTCTGGCGGTGGGGCTGCGAATCGGGTTGAAATCTCAGGAGAGGAGATGTTGATGATCGCAAATCCACACTGAATTTTGTGTTTACTTGGGATGAAATCTAACTTCTAAGACAACAAAGAAGCACGCTGTAGACTTACGTTCCAGTACCGAGTCCAAATACCGAGCTTTCACAATAGTTGCTGCTGAGCTTTCTTAGATTCGTTCTTTGTTCCAAGATCTCTATACTATCTGATATACCCGTCATATGGTGTGACAACATGGACGCCACTTTTTCATGCTCGCACTAAATATATCTGATATACCCGTCATATCGTTTGATTTTCAGATATTTTTGCTCACCCTTAGATTTGTCAAGCTTGCCTAATGCCTTGAGTTTGTGGGAGGATAATAGCCATATTTTATTATAGGAAAAAATAACATTTATCTTCTTTCGATTTTGGATCGGGAGCACTTACGTCCCGTCAATTATGAAAATGTGAATCTAACTCTTCTTACCGTCATTGTTCGAGGGATTTTGTGCAAAAAAAAAATAAATATTGTTTGACGTTTTTTTATAGGCCAAATGCATATTTTCATAATTGAAAATTAATAAGTATTCCCGACTCATATTTGAGGGGGTTAAATGTATTTTTTTCATAATTATATGAATCTTTGTAAACTAAAATTAGTTCCTTAACACTTTCAAAAAAAAAAAATTTCCCTACGGTGTAAATTTGATTTAGTCTCGATCCCTTAAAATAGGGATTTCTTGTTCTATATATGTTAGTGCAGAAGCAGTGAATGCCCTTTAAAAACCAAGGCCTTTAACATGTTGAAAGCTTGACCTCAAACTCCAGACAAAGTAAACGACACAACATGGTCCAACGCACGGCCGAACACTTTTATTTATAGGGAAATGATTCATAAAGAACCACCTGGCCCAAATTAAAAAAAACTCAATCATTTGGATTGATTGGAGCAGTGATTTATCCCCTGTGAGATTCCAATTCATCTCATCCTGATCATCATCATCATATATCAGGAATTCATGATCATCTTCTAGACTTCGAGACACTTGGCTTAAATCGCTCATCAATCTGATCCCCAATGGAGGGACTTCAGCTGGGTCTTTTTGATGCAGTCGTTTGAGAACTCTTCTCATCGATCCGTCTTATGTTTCTTGATGATATTCACCTTTTGCTACAAATAAGAGGGAGAATATCCGAAAACACTGTTCAAGTTACTGTTCCCAACATTCCTCATCAGACAAATTACTGTGGGAAGACCAAAGGCTCAAAGGAGGATCACCAATATGATGCAACTTGATGGACGAGTTTCACCATTGAGTAACCATGCGTGTACTGGAGTTCTCTTCACATGAGAATGTGGAACAATGACACCTATAATGGATGGCCAAGATTTTAATACTGGTGTAGCTTACTCGTCATCTCTATCACACAAACAACAAATACCACTGTTTTCATCGGAATCAATAAAAATTAGAATACTTAGATTTATCTCCCATATTCATTCAACAATGCCTTTCATTTTCTTTCAGCATGTTCGAAACAAGAAACAAGAAACAAAGAACAAGTGTACCAATCAAGGCTAAGAAATTAATTGATTTCTACAATGGCATACAACATTTCTAGCAACAGCGAAACCACAATACCAAGAGTGTTACACAACACAATGGTAACTATCATGAGCGGACCAAGGCAGGGATCAAATTCCAACCGCAACTTGGCTGATCCTTCAGCTCTGGTGCATAATACATGATGTTTTGCGTGCCCTCTCTCCCACAAGAATCAAACCATATCTGGCAAAGAATGTTGAAACATTAGCACTTCAGTGAATATACAGTGAATAGACGCAGTGAAGATTATACATGTGTGAACAGTGAATAGAAGAATGCTCCAATTAAGAGTTTCTTTGGTTGAAGATTTTGCAGGCCTGACTTTCTAGACTTGAAAGTTCAGCATCACCAAAAAGCCAGATAACGCGAATTATTGCACTGAGGGAATCATAAGTCAAGGAAATTTCGCTTTTCTACCAATGCACAGTTGTGTAATGCTTTTCTAGATTGATGTCTCAGGTCGTTATCTTCGGGTAACGCAACGAATAAACTAATATGACGCATGGATAAGGTCATATTGCAGGTAAACATCCATTGCAGGAACATTATATCAGAGTCCCATGAAGAATGTACCTTTACAGCAACAGTCTTCAACTTGGCGTGGCTCGACAAGGACATAGAGTCGTTTACCGTTTAGCCTAAACTTCCCCTACACATGCAACCAGCTAACAGTAAAGCTCAAACACATTCTGAAGTGAATCATCAATCATCACATCAAGCAGCTTGATATCAATCGAGTATAACATGACACCGTGTTTAAAATTTGAATACAGTAAAAAAACAAAATAAAGGGGTAGAAGATATCAAGAATCCAAGATACCATCCTGATATGTAGGCCTTATTTTCTGCAATTCATAACATTTTCCGTCACTTGGCGATCAATAAATGAACTCTTACATATGCAATGGCGTTCAAGACCGAGGTCATCAAGAAGTCCTTATCAACACGAGCGTACACTTCATCTCTAACATGCTCATTGGGTACCGTTTGCATAAGAATATAGTACCAGAATTATGTGTTTTAAATACAGCTAGGAAAAATAAATGGTCAAAAAGAGAGAAGATGAGTAGATCACCTTGACCTCAGGCAAACCAATAACACAGCCACATTCAACAACTTCTGCCCCCGCTCTTTCTGCAAAACAATCAGCAGATGATATGTGAAGAATGGGGCGGGCAGACAGACGCTGAAATGTACACTGTTCTTAATAAAAACTGAATTTCCTATATGTACCAAGAAGCCGGATAGCTGCAAAGAGGGTTCCTCCAGTGGCAACCAAGTCATCTATTATCAAAGCACGATCCCCTGGCTGAACTGCACCAACATGCATCTCCAAACAATCTGTTCCATATTCCAGCACATATGATTCTGAAATGACCTCTCCTGTACAATGGAGGAAGACTGATCAGTAGTAATTACAGGTAGTCACTCAAGCATGATGAACATTAGCATAATTCATTGTTAGTCTTGGAAACGCTTGATATACCAGGCAGCTTTCGTGGCTTCCGCAAAGGAACAAATTTTGCACCAATGGCTAAAGCAATGGATGGCCCGAACATGAATCCTCTAGCTTCAACTCCTACATCCAGAACATAATAAGCCAAACGTTCATGAGAGGCAACAGATTTACAAAATGATTTGGTTATGAGTCAGGAGAAATTACTTCGATTTAAAAAAAGAAGACAAGTCTGAACTCAGAAAATCCAAATATTTCAAAAGCTAGTTAGTATTTACTCTATTTATGAGTCATGAGTATTAAGTGAATAGCTGTGTACAGATTTAATGGAAACAAGAAACTTCTCTATTTGATCTTGTCCAATAGATAACAGCATGGATGTTTAATCCCTTTCCTTGTTACGCTTGAGGAGCAGGGAATTTCTTTCCTATGAGAACTTTGATTTCATCACTTTATTGACCATATACGGAAGATTCACAGATCTAATTTTCAATAAAATCCAAGGCTAAAGTCTCTGGGAATCTAAAAAAGCTCGTCACAAATTAACTTTCACAAGGTTACAAACAAAAACCTCACACGTGCCAACGCAGGATTTGCAAGATTGCGCTGCGAAGACATTGCAACCTACTGATGACATAAAATAGTCGCATTGACAGAAATCAAATTCTTAGTGTTTTGAGATTAGGAACAAAAACTGTGGGTTAGTATCATGTTGATACATGTACAGAAAAGCCAAGTGCTTCCACCAGAGAGCCATACAATTAATCCTATACGAAAAGAAAGCTTCATCTTCACTAAGCTTAAAGTTTCCTGTCAAGATCAGAATCGTCAAACAACCAATGATTTTACAGAGAACGGAGATATCATGTGTTGAATGTTGATTGGCAAGGTGGACATTCCATATTAATAATAGAACTTCATAAAGCAATGTCACAGGAAGACTCTGACAGATTGTACCCAAACTCCAAAGTATCAGCACGCGCACAAGAAATAGGAATGTGACAAAAGCAAACCAATGTTTTCGTTGTCAAGATTCAATAATTGATAACCACATCCTTTGGATGTTTGATAAAGCTGGCCAATGTTTATGGTGTCAAGATTCAATGATTGAATATTACATCCTTCGGAAAGTTTCTGAATGAGGTAAGCAAGGATGTTGGATGTTATACTATGCTCGCTAAGGAATAAGCTCAAAGAATTCCAAGCAGGATACCTTTAACTTTTTAAGTGTTAAAATCACGTAACCTTGTGCACATAATTAGGCTGATCAAAACTAAAGACAAGACAAAAAAAAACCCAAACAACCCTTTCAAGTAAAGAGTCTATAGAGACCGAATCACCGAAAACAACGAAACCTTACCATATTGCAATATACCAAAAGAGAACCGATAATCCGAGTTAAACCTGCCTCGATTATATGAATTTTAAATAGAGATTTCTAGACACCCTTTGTAGAAACTCTCCGTTTTATTATGGATAAATGTACGTTACGTCCAGCCGCAACACACATAAGACACACACTAACTTATCACATGGAATCTTCACAACAAAAACACAAGCTTGAAGTCCTAATCCACATCTCATATGTAGGACCTACAGGTTTAAGAACGAGATTTGTTTAACATAAAACCTTAAAACTCCTAACATCTTATTAAGACAGAACTTAGAACACCAACTAAAAAAAGCACAAGAATTGGGAAAATATGGTCCCATTCAACCCTCGATCTTCCTCTCAACCATGAAAAGAACCCAAACCCACAACTGATTGAATACAAATACAAACACGATGAACAAAATGCGAACAAAAAATAGCACAATAAGATCCAAGAACAAAAGAACAAGAAAGAAATATGTACCAGCAACAACAGAAATGTCCATATCTCTGTATCTTTCAACAAATATATCCACCGTATACTTGAATGCCTTGTGGTCCAACATCAACGTTGTAATGTCTTGGAACATAATCCCTGTAATTTATTTCATAATTATTCCGCATCATATCAAACAAAACTCAAACAGCCCAAATCATCAAAACCCTAGACTTCACAACAATAACAACAAATCAAACCTTTATTTCAAGTCGACAGGTCGACCACATGGATACAACGTAAAAACAAAGAGACCAAAATATTTCAAAATTTTAAAATAGACAAAGAGCAAGACCTGGTTTCGGGAAGTCAGGGACAACCCTAATGGCATTAGAAATGGCTTGGAGCCTTGGATCACCCTTCAACCCATTCTCAGCAGCAAACATCTTTTTTTCCCACTTTGCCCTCCTCTTCAATCTTCACCTCCCACACAAAATTGAACCAAATGTGGTTCAAAGTTGAGGCCTTTAACCAAAACCCATATGCAATTCCTAACTATTTGTCTCTATGTGTACTCTCAGTTTTGGTTTCTGTGATTTTGCACTTTATGAAGCCAGATTGAGATTCTTGATCAAATCTGCCAATCTGGTGTCTTGGTTTTGAAGTTTGTGTATAGCGAATGGGAATGAGAGAGAGAAGTGGGTTTTTGAGGATGTGAGAGAATTGGGATGGGGTTTTTAATAAGGGTGTGTCCAGTTGTTGTTGCTTTTAATGCTTTTTTCTCTGATTTGATCTGTTCTGTGAGTTTTTGCCTGTGTGTTGTTGGTTGAACAAAGAGGGCAGACGAGAGGGGAAAGCAGCGTGAGAAGCAAGTTGCACTGCTCGAGGGGAAAAAAGGACATAGGAGAGATAGATAGGACATTGGATGGGATTGCGTTAACCTGCCCTCTGCCCGAGTCATTTAATTTTTTTAATATTTCTAAAAATAAAAATATCACATTAAAATTACAGATTAATTAATTAATAAAATATAAAAAAACACAGCTCGTTTTGGTTTGATAAACTCGGATCGATCGAGGCAAGAAAAAGTCCCTTTTCTTTCTATAAAAGTCACCTTCAACCCTTATTTTTCTTCAATTCTAAATATTTAAAATTTTAATATAATTTTAAATTATAATTTTGAAATTCTAATGAAAAAAATTTTAGGACGAAGTTGTTGCGAAATTACTACCACGGTGAAAGTATTAACTTCAATAAAGATAATCCTAAAATTTTTTCTTTTATGTTTTTAATATGGTTAGTTAATGTAACAAATAGGAAGTAATTTAGTTAATGTAGAAAGTATGAAATAATTTAGGAACTAGTTAGATTAGAAAATAACGCAGGAAATAGTTAGATTAGGTTAGATTAGAAAATAGTTAAATTAGGAAATAATTAAAATTATAAACAATTAAATTTAAAAAAAATTAGCAAGTGATTAAATTAGGAAATAATGTACTTAGAAAGTAATTAACTTATGAAATGATTAAATTAGAAAATGATGTGCATATCAAGTAATTAACTTAGGAAATCATATACTTATGAAGTAATTAACTTAAAAAATGAATCAACTTAAAAAAATAAAGCACTTAGAAACTTAGAAAATAAAGTACTTAGAAACTAATTAACTTAGAAAATAAAATATTTTTAAACTAATTAACTCAGAAAATAAATACTTAGAAACTAATTAACTTAGAAAATGATGTGCTTATGACATAATTAAGTTAGAAAATCATATATTTAGGAAGTTAACTTAGAAAAAAAAATACTTCAAAATATATAAAATTATTTAAAATATTAAGTGATTCGTACATGGTGTTATTGCCACATGCAATTCTGAATTCTTAATTTTATGGTTTGAAAATGATATAGGTATTACATTTCAAGAATTCTCAATTTTTTGTTACTGAAATGCACGATACACGAAAATCGACGGCTACTATCAGTTTCAGGGGCAACCAAAAGTCCTTCTAAACATCACACCTGCTTGGGGATTGATAGATTATGTAATGTACATTTGTGATAAATCTGGTGTGGATTGAGAACCCTCCCAAATCAAAAACTCAGCTAAGTTGCATCAAAGTCCAGGCACGTCTCAAATGTTTCAACTGAAGGATAATGTGTTTTGCAAACATCATTCGATATACTTCTGAACGCCTAATGTTGTTATGCGATGTGGTTCATGAAGAGTAATATTCCCGGCATATTCAACTTTTCAAGTACATTCTCATCAATCTGTTCCAACACAGTCTCAAACCATCTATGACCTTGGAAGCGAAGCGATAATTGATTTGAGGTGCAAATAGTGGGAAACTAATGAGCCATGTGGCTGCAAATAGCGTCTAAAATCCATGAAGCCAAAAGTTAGTGACAAATGGAGGATCAAAAAAATTACCACGACTCACATTTGCAACACACAGAATTTTAGAGATGATCACGCGCAGCTATCGTAGAAGTTTGGTTTGGGTCACATTCAGTATGTCCTAGCCGCAGACATTTCCTTGAAAGGCAAGGTTATCCGGACGATGATACAAGGGAATTACCATCGAATCTGACGATAATACAAAGGAATTATCTTCGTAGGATTAGTTATAGGAAAACATTGCTTGTAAAACAGAAAGCTATTGCAAATCTTTTAGGTGATTGGGATAAGTCAGTCGCGGTACTTCCTAAGTTTTTGGATGCCATAAAGCTAGACAACCTTGGTTTGGTGGTAATGTTTCTCTACGTCAATAAATATTCCGAATCATGTATGGTTCAATGCTATTTTTTGGGCTTTCAAACCTTTAATTGAAGGATGGAAGCATTATCACCCTATGATCAGCGTTGATGCTATTTTCCTCAAAGAAAATTACAACGGCACCATGTATATTGCAGTGGACTATGATCCTAATAATCAGTTCTTTCCCATTCTATTTATGGTACGGGGGAAGATAGTTTAATCTCTTTCTTGATGAAACCCATATTCTTGTAAAATAACAAATAAAAAGAAAATTATAAATAAAGCCATTAAGAAACTTATGGATGATATATGAAACGATAAATATATGAAGCCCATAATACAAGACTCTCTTAATTAATGATTGGTTTTTGGAATGATCGATAAAAAAAATGAAATGTAACTAAAATAATAGGAAAATGTATAGATGAGTAATACACAATCAGTAAATAGAATAAACACTATAACTAAAACATAGTGGTTTACATCATCGATAAATAAAAAGAAAACTATAAGTCAAACATACTTGTGTACATGATTGATAATACATAAGTCATAATCTGTGATATCAAAATCTGATACATTACATAATACATGATAAAACAAAAATAATCAAACTGTAATATCCGAACTACATAATACATAAGTACAAATTCTAGATAACTCATCCATAAAATAAGATGATACAATACAATAAAAAATAAATCAGTCTCGTCCCCGTCCTCCTCCTCTCACCCTAACTCTTCCTCTAGCCGGTCCGCCAGCAAAGATAGATGGAGTTAACCTATCCGGTGGTGCACGATGTCTCGGAGATAAATCATCGAAATATCCAGCATTGTCAAGATCTGCAGCATTATCGTCATCGTCTGGACCTGCAACCTCATCGTCAGCCTCGCCATGGTGATAATAAGGTCTGACATGATAGAGCTAGTTATCTGTGCGTTGGGATGGCTCATCGTCCAACGATCCTACCTATGAATCAAAATCATGCTCAAGCCCGAACCTCACGAGACTCTCTCATTGTTGATGATCCTGCGGATATTAGCCCGAATACCACTAGCAGGCAACCTAGGGTAGTGGAAGGTCCAGCCTTGGTCTGATGACGGCATAGCACAAAATCACGTTGTTCGTCATTCGAACAATCGACGTGTGCCTGATGATGACAAAATCAATCAATATCTCTACCTCGTCAACGTCAGTTTAGGTCATGCAACTCATAATGCATGTCGTGCGGGTGGGATCGTCTGGATCAGATGAAATTATAGTGCCGTACGAAATGGTACAAAGTAGTCCACTATAGCAAAGTGGATGAGAGAAACATGAGAGAAGCAAATGGCTCTGTCTCTCTCTCATCCATAAAATCTTCAGGCATGTCAATTAATCTATCCTCGATAGACGGCTCCAAATGAAATCTATTGTCAGATGTTGATCCAACAGCGAGCGAAAATGATGATTAATAGACCTCTTGTCTTTTATACGATGCTTGTCCTTAATGACGGACCACTTTTACATGAAAAAAAATTGATTTGATTAAAACTGCCATTACGATATTGAAAATAATATTTCTTATCAAACTAACATTAAGTAGTTACCTATGAGTTAGAGGAAAAATCAGAACAAGCGATGGTGGATCCACAATCTCGCTCGGTCATCGGGATCCTCTCCCAAGCCCAAAGCTGTAGTAGAATAGCGCAACCATCGAGCCTCGGCCTGGCGTAGCCATCCACATATCTAGCCGTCTCAGAACACCGATAGAGGATTTTATCTAAAAAGGATAGAATGGAGATCTCACTCCAACGATCAAGCACATGAAGGCACATGAGAGGCACGTCCCCTCTGATGCTATCTGGGAAGAGTTGAGACCCTATCAACTATAAAATATATGCTCTAGAGTATTTAGCAACTGTCTGCACGTCCACATTGGCTGGTAGCTCTCTGAAATGAATACAAAACCATATAATAGTGCAATATGTCCTTGCGTAGCCACCCGGAGTCTCTCCAAGAAGCTGACTCCACAAGGCATAATTGTCGCCTCCAGTAGGAACGATGATCGGCATCCTATAGCAACGAAACCCAAGAAGTAATGCTACACCCTCTAGCATCCTTGTGGCCTCCTGAGATCGAAGATGGCACCTGTGCGTCTCACGTCTCCACCTCTCCACGAGTGGTGTAATCAAGCAACGATCGATGGGAATGTCTAATATCCTACGGAACCATCGAAACCCTACTTCGACTAATGCAAGCCATTCCACATGTGATTACTACTACTACTGTCTCGTAAGGAATGACTTCTACATAATCTCATTCGGGGTAGCATTTAATTAAATAATCACATGAAAAGGATAAATATAATGAGATGAATAACTTATATACTTTTATTATGCGTTATGAAGTTATCTCAACATTCAAAATAGAAATGACACAGATGAATCTAAAATAAACGATGGAACAATTTTCCTATCGATCCGCGACGAGAATTGCTCGACCACGAAGTTCCTTATTTAAAGTTGTAAGGCGACCTTATTCGAAATGGGCCAAGCACGTCTTCAACGGGAGGAGCAATAGATAATGGATGAACAAGAGTATCATTTGGACAATTTTGACGATTATGGCCAGGTTGCCGACTGTTTCTTCCCCTAGACCATGAAGAACTAGAACTACCGGCTCGGTTGGCATAACTTTCTGCGTCATACCCAACTATCTTACACTAACAACAATGGATGTCCCCCCGGATACATAGAACATCCATCTCATTATGGATACAAAGTGTCCTCGGTCTACCTATATTCATCTTTGTTTCCGGCCGAGGCATGATGATGGGACCTTCGTAAGGGACCAGGCACTCGGATCACGAACAACCCTGAACTACGGTGTCCAAGTGCTGAGATGAGTGGTAATTCTATAGCAATAATCGATGTATGAAATTAGATCTACATGAAACTTCATACAACACATCGTGGCATGGGTACAAGGATAGTTATATAGCTACCATTTCCTACAAGTGCATATTTATTTCAAGAAGTTGACCTCGTGAATAGGTTACCGTTGATGATTGGGTCGTTCCACAAACAACCAGTCTTCACCTAGAAACTTCCGGGATCTTGATGGAAGATAGTGGCGACATGACGGTGCGCCTTGTTCTTCTTACTCCGAAAATGATACATAACTAACGGGCTCACTTCCAATCCCTCAGCGATCTCTATCTCAGACTTCATTCCTCGATCTGTGACATAAAAATAGGGACAAATCGATAATCTTTGAGGATAGAATTAAATATCTCTGATTTTGTGGTCGTCAAGATACCGTATCTCATTTCCCCGTCTTGAGCTAATGATCATTTCTCGACATAACATGCATTAATTATCGAGTCGTATGTTCTTTGACTCTCCTGCTGTATCTCGTTCATCTCGGTTTCTTACTTCGTCATCAGTCGCTCATAATAGAGCGTCTTTAACCGATTTTCACAGGTTTTGGAACTCATGTGCTTGTCAAAACTGCTGGCGAAGTGACAAGCATGTACACGATGACATGCATTTTGAGCTGACCAACGCTGAGACTCACGCATCACCCTGAAAATACCAGCATGGTGATACAAATGTCTACTCTGTCGCCCACCCCCTACACAATGATAATATTGAAATGATTAAGAGTTGCATGTATTCCTTATCAATTAAACCCTTAAACATTATTTATAAAAAATCGGGCTAACGTGTTTCAACCCTTCAAAGAACCAAGACCACGTCTCGACGGACTCCTTCCCCTACACCACAAAAGCAATGGGAAAGAGTTGATTATTACTATCATAGCTCACTGTAATGTACATGGTACTGTGATACTTTTCCATGAGGAAAGTAGCATCAATGCTGATCACCGGACGGTAATATTTCCATCCTTCGATTCAGGGTGTGAAAGCTCAAAAAATAACATTAAACCACACATCACTGAGAATATTCATCGACGTACAGTGATAGCTTACCATCGAACCACTGTTGGCTAGCTTCACGGCGTCCAGAAACTTAGAAAGTACCGCAAATGACTTGTCCCAATCACCTAAAAGATATGCAATACTTTCTATTTGGCAAATCATGTTTTTCTGTAACTGATCCTAGGATCGTAATTCCCATGTATTATCGTCCGAATGACCTTAACTTTCAAGGAGATGTCTGTGGCTATGACATGCTGAATGTGAGTCGAACCGAACTGTGACTATAGCTGCGCTTGATCTTCTCCAAAATTCTATTTGTTTCAAGTGAGAGCCCCGGTAATTTTGTTGATCATCCATCTGTCGTTATCTTTTGGTTCCATGGCTGTGAGACGCCATTCTTTAGCCACATGGCTCATCATGTTTGCACCTCAAATCAATAATCGCTCCCTTTGATTTCAACACAAGGTATTCAACACCATAACGGATAGCCGAATCTACTATACGGTGTAAGCAATTCTTCTTACATTCAAACTCCACGCCAACCTTAAGGTCGAAATGAGACATGGAAATAATCGGTTCGTCACCATCGTTTACTGCTTCTGGTATCCAGCTTACATCGATGTACATCGAAACAGGATGACTCAATCCTAGAGTCGGAGCAGCAATAAGATTGTGATCACAAGCATGCATAACATCATCATTATCATCATCATCCTCAACCTCATCCTCACCCTTTTCGATTTGCATATGATCATTATCATCATTGTCATCCTCACTGTCAAAACTCGTAGGCTCATCGAAATTTGCGTCGTCCATTGCTTCGTGGTTTCGTGGGACATCAGCCTCGTCTTCGTTGTCCACGATATCATCAAAACTCGATATACAATCGTTCCCGCTGTATTACATCGAAGCAGTCCCTTTCGATGTTACACAAGCAGGGACGGTGGAAAGATCAGCTGTTACAAAAAAATTGATAATAGTCATTGATTTTCGTACATCGTGTATCCCAGTAACAAAAAATTAGAAATGGTTGAAATGTCACACCCATATCAGTTTCAAACTATAAAGATTGAGAATTAAGAATTACATGTGGCAGCAACACGATATACGAATCACCACTAATTTCTTAACTAACTGTTATTTTTCCAATTGTTTCCTAAATTATTATTAAATAACAATTAGTTTAAACAATGTTATATATTTTAAAATATTTATTTTCCAAGTTAATTCATTTCTCAGTTAAATATTTCATAAGTACATGATTTTTCAAGTTAATTCATTTTCTTAGTTAATTACTTCCTAATCACATCTTTTTCTAAGTTAATTTATTTTCTAAGTTAATTACGTCCTAAGCACATCATTTTCTAAGTTAATTGCTTTCTAAGTACTTTATTTTAGAAGTTAATTCATTTTTTAAGTTAAATGTTTCCTAAGTATATGATTTTCTAAGTTAATTATGTCCAAAATACAATATTTTCTAAGTTAATTCATTTTCTAAGTAAGTTACATCCTAAGACAACATTTTCAAAGTTAATTCATTTTTTAAGTACATTATTTATTAATTTAATCACTACCTAAATTATTTCTCTAATTTTAATTATTTCCTAATTTAACTAGTTCCTAATCTAACCTAATCTAACAATTTTCTAAGTACTTTATTTTTTAAGTTAATTTATTTTCTAAGTTAATTACTTCATAAATACACGATTTTCTATGTTAATTATTTCCTAAGTACATCATTTTTAAGTTAATTTATTTTTTAAATTAATTACCTCCTAAGTATATTATTCCCTAATTTAATCACTACCTAAATTATTTCTCTTATTTAATTGTTTACAATTTTAATTATTTCCTAATTTAACTACTTCCTAATCTAACTATTTTCTAATCTAACTATTTCCTACATTATTTCCTAATCTAATTACTTCCTAAATTATTTTCTAGTTCGAGTAACTAAATTATTTCCTACTTTCTATATTTACTACTAAATTAATTAAGCATATTAAAAGCATAAAATAAGAATTTTTAGGATTATCTTTATTAAAGTTAATCTTTTCATCGTCGTAGTAAATTTTTTTTAACTAAAATTTCAAATTAAAAAAATTTCAATATAATAAGTTAACATTATATTGAAATTTTAAATATTTGAAATTGAAGAGAAATGGGGAACGAAGGTGACGTTTATAATAAGTTAACCGATATGGGTTTATCCCAACCAAAGACATCCTCTGTCTTTATCCCAACTAAAGATACAGGGCACCTTCTCCTCTACTAAAGGCACAAGTCGCTTTCTTCTGAGAATGACACACTGCGCCTTCTATCACTATATTTTGGAAAAATATCTATTTTGATAATTAACTTAATTGTAATCCTATTTTGATATTTTTATTTATAAAATACCTACAAAAATAAATGACTCCAAAAATGAACATACTACGCTTCTATTGGAAGATAGTCACTCCATACTCAAATAATATTCTCAACAATCCATAAAAAAAAATATAATGTATTGATCAATACATAATTTATGTACTTTGAATTTTATATGAATGATATTTATATCTTTCAGGGTTTTTTTTATAAGATTTAAATGGGAGGGGAAGGAAGAAATTAAGACGCTATCATAGTATCCTTTTCGTAAATATGATGTTTATAAAATTTTAATCGAAGGTTTTGAAAAAAAGTTGAATTATTTAAAATAAAATAATCCCTTTAAAAGTGGACGGATTCGAAAGCATTGTCAATTGAAAAAAAATATAATTACCAAAAAAATATATTCATATTTATAATTTTCATAAATACAATAAAATCAAATTATTTATTATTCCTCATAACTCACAAACAATGTTCGTATTGATGTCTCATTCGTGTCTTCCCTCATGTTCCTTCCCTTCCTTTTCATCGTGATAAAACTCATAAACAAACCCTTAAGTTTTGTCGGAGAGACTAGTAAGAGAAGAAAATTATAAAAAAATAATGAGATGAAGTAATATGACATAAAATAAGGATATATTGATAAGTTTATAGGAAAAAATTCTGTTATGAAAATGTTATAATGTATATGTAATATCAAAAATTAGATAAGTGTTATATTTTTTTGTAGGATGAAGTGAGTAGTAGTTTTGGCCTTTTCATACCTGACTCATGAGTAGTATTGTCTTTGCCTTTTCATACCTGATTGACGACCTGTTGAGTAATATTTCCTCATCCCATATAAATTACTATAATGTTTGTTACGAATGATCAAAGATCATGTCATTTTATGCAAAATTATTATGAAACAATAACAATAGATTAAATTATGTTATTTAATTTTGGATTGTTGACATAATTTTGTTATATGATTATGACAAATAATTAAAGATTTTGCATGTAGAATAATACACTTACTATTGAATGTAATTTTTGTGGAATGGATGGATTACTTCAAGGATTGATTTTTAACTTTTTTCTCTTCTTTTAATTTTTAGTTATTTTATACTTTGTGGTGGTAAGTCCGTCAATAAAAGCTGGTTTAAAAAGACCTTCGAATTTACGGATTATTCGGTTGATAAAAAAAAAATTCTTCGAAATTTTCTTTTAAAAAATAACATTATTTATGAATGGCTAACCAAATGTATTTCATTTAGCATATAGATTCATTGGACGAATATTTGAAAAAATATACATATACTTAAACAAAATTCAGACGTCAATTTTTTTGAAATATAAAGGAATTGTACATTATATTCAATTGTTTCTTACACTTTATAGACGTTTGAGATAGTGCCAGGTAGGTTGGGGTCCGAAGGCCCATTCCGTTGCAAACTCCGGCATGGACAACATTGTTACCTTGAGGAGCACCCTTGAATTGTAGAATCTTATGAAAAACTGTAATAATGTTACGCAACCTGCAGTCACACCATCGGGCTTTGACAGATCTGGGTCCTCAATATTGAACCATTCACGTCAGGAGTTAGGTTGTCAGTTTTGAAATATTTCTTTTATTCTATTCAAATTATAACTTTTTTTTAGGTTTTTTATTCAAATTATAATCTTTTAATATTTAACAATTTTTTTATATAAAAATATCTTTATTTTATATTATATCAATTTATTCATCATTATTTTTTTCCTAATTTTTTTATCATACATGATAATAAAATTATTATTTTTTATTAAATCAAATATTTATATAAATTATAATATCGATCGAATCATAATAATTTGATGAAAAAGATCAAATATCACCCTTCTCTGCCCCTTCGCGATCGTCACTTCTAGCCCTAGCCCCAAAGCAAGAGCTTCCGCCGTTTTGGGGTTCAAACCGCCTCGAAACTTCCATCACGTTTCCTATATCAAATTCCCCAGCTCATCTCCAGTTGCGATCCCAACGCTTGTACTCCCCTGTTGGCTACAGCCCGCGTTCACATTCAATTTCACAAAGGCTCGGGAACACACCACCCCCTCTGGCTATTAATACCATTAGGTCAAGCCATCAATGAGCCCACTCTCACCTCTGACTTCTGCGTGGCGTGATTGAACTCCTGGATCGAGGATAAGGCGTGGTTGACGACCAAATATGTCGTTATCGCTGAGCCTAATGGATTCTTTGGTTTCGATTGTACCAAATGTCTGCCAGAATTTCACAAAGTTGGAGAGATATTAATGGGTTACCCTGCTACATGATCGATTGAAACCATGCGGTGAAAGGTTGTGATGGATAAGGCTCTTCGTCTCAAGGTATCGACCACTAATCGTCGTACTGTTCGTCGGGGTGCACTGTTTGTTTTCCGGTGTTGGTGATGTTGTGGTTGTGATTAGTAGTGCGTATTGTTTGTTGACATGCGTCGTGACGGTTACGTTTTACGTACATTGTTTCGTGTTTCGTGTGTGAAAAATGCGAAATATTGATTAAAGATGGAGCACTATTCTTGGATAAGAGACGGACAATATATGAGTTAAGAAGAAGCATGACTGAGCTTTGAGGAATGATGGATGCTTTGTTTTTATATAGATTGGGCACACTGTTTTGTGTATTTTTTTTTATTTTTTTTTGTACTGTCAAGACACATTGTTTGTAATGTTAATGTCGTCTTCAACAATGACGATGGCGGTGGCAGCAACCGCACAAGTGTAGTGGAGGTGGCATCGGGGACGGGGGCTTCAGCGACGGTAGAGGGATGCGGTAGATATGGGATGGGGAAACCTTAATTTTTTTGTATTTTAAATTTTCAGATAATTGATTTGTGATTAAAATTAAAGGTAGTTTACAATGTCAAAATGCAATGGAAGAAAAAAATTTCCATTTAATTTAAAGAAGCTCCAAACGAAACTTATGTAGCTGAACCTGAGTTTCACATGAGCGCCTCAATCTAATTATGACCACTTTTATTCTTTTCATTAATCTCAAATCTAATCTCTCTTTGAAAAAATGAGCTGTAACTAGTCACAAATAAAGTTTCGGTGACCAGGAAGATCTAAAGATCAATATTTTAAGTTGGGTGATTGGTTTTTTTTTCCGGTTTTTTTCATTTTGAAAAACACAAACTTTAAACAGTGATCCTTTGATTGTCCTTAACTAAAGATAAACATATTTGTGCATAACCACAAATTTGACAAGTCCTATTTCTTTTCCTTTTTTCACATTTTTTTTTTTTGCTATTTTCTAAGTAAAAAACCCTCTTTTTTCACCCCAAAATAATTGTAACAGTTTGGTCGGGAAGTTTATCGAGTCAAACCTTAACTTGCGTCGCGAGACAATCAAACTTCATTTTTCGTAAAATTATCATAAAATACTAATGATCATTAAAATTATATACTTCAATGATGATACAGTTTTTTTACGTTGTTAAAATAAATAACAAAATTTCTTAAAATACATGTTGAATAATGTAAAAAGTGATTTATTATATTTATTTTGAGATGAAAAAATATATCGTGTTTGTTTTGGGATTAAAAGAATAGGATATGTTAACATTCCCTCTTGTCACCTATCTCATGTTTGATTTGACATTTAACAATTCAAGTGAAAAGAATAATTAGTAGCTAACTAACTTGATCTCTCATATCAAGGACTTATTAGTGGGGGCGGAGAGGGGTGAGATTAGTTATCCCCCGAGACGAATAAACTCTCATAGGATTAAGTTGTTTGTATATTAAATAATTCTGTTTAATTTTATTTCATGGTTGTTTTATAAATTTTAATATTGGATTGAACTAATTAATTCTATCATATGAATTTATCCTGTCATAAAATGGAGTATTGGTGTATCGAAGGGGAAACAACGATAG
This sequence comes from Drosera capensis, assembly GCA_001925005.1. NCBI lineage: Eukaryota > Viridiplantae > Streptophyta > Magnoliopsida > Caryophyllales > Droseraceae > Drosera > Drosera capensis. Next base: position 42,977 of record LIEC01011266.1, read on the forward strand.
ATAATAGCAATCTGAACTCGATAGATACCAAGAACTCGGACACAGGTAGCTCAAACACTGAATAAGCACCTCAAGTAACTCGATCAAGTAGCCCAATCTGACGCTCGAACAAGTAGCTAGGCACCTATCTAACTCAAACAAGTTAGCCCTCATGGTGGTTATTTCTGGTTCTTAATCGTGCCGTTACGGAGTGAGGAGGCTATGATAGTTTAAATATATTACTTAATTTTGAAACTATTAATTTCAAAGATTAACAATTCAAAAATTAATAATATTCTTATTTTATATTATACTCAAAACGAGCACATCTTTCTTAGACCCCCGTACATTGCCCTCCACGTCATATTTTATGGAGATTTGGGCCATTTGGCATCCAAGCCACTGTCGATGCTTAAATTTTTATCACACACTTTTCATGATACACCCCGGTGGGGTATATTTCCTCATATTATCCTTATTTTTTTTTATTGATTATTAAAATTAGTTTTTTTTTATTGATTATGGTTTTTTTTTTATCCATTGGATTTCAAGAAAATATGAAGAGATGTACATCTCCGAACATGCATCTAATACTTTTCGATCGATATATCGGGTATGTGGATTTATATGGAAGACTCTGCTTTTCTATATATGGGATGATAACTGTCATTATTTCAAAATCATGGATGAGAGATGATCCTTTCTTTTCGGGTGGGAGTCTAAAGCCCTTGTACAAATCAATACTACATGTCAACAAAGTAACAACGATCTCACCATTCAATACGCGTGCTATGGATAAATGCCATTAACAATCACATTCCAATACAAAATTCATTGAATAGCATAACACAGATGAGACAGGGAATTCAATAACTATGTACGCGTTTTTCTCCCGTTATCTACCAACCACCATCGAATCGAAAACAAAATCAACGGTGGGTTGGGTAGCCATATGTCAGGATCCTAGAAAATGAATGCGAAATGCCCACATCAAATTAACTCCCAAGAAGATCTTATCCAAGACAACAAAATCTCATTCCAAGCATTAACAACACTGACTCCTCCTTTAAATGCCCCCCTATGCCTTTTCAAGTCTTTCCACGCATGTTGCTTCAGTCACTTATCAATGCTCTCTAGCTCTTTTATGCAAGATTACATCACATGACCATGCTAGTATAAAGTAGTATTCAATTGGGGCCTCATGCCTTCGACAGGTTAAATCGGTGGCAAATAGTTTGTGTTACGTTCACGTCACAATTATTTTCTGTAACGGACGATGCTTTTGTACGAGCAAATTGGATCTTGAATAATAACACTTATCAGTAGCATAGATAGTTGTCTTCGCAGCAATTGCACATTTGCACCTTACTTTAAATACGCTTTGAGCTCATATCAAATATTCTTATATCGAATCAAATTATTACTTATATATGGATCGATAGGTACGGGTGGAGACAGGCCTACGGGCCTATCTGTATAGTGAAGGGAAAGGGCCAAATGGGCATAACCATCGTGGAAGAAACGAGGGGTCAGTTCAAATAGGCGAGTCACGCGGACCAGACAACAACTTGTCATGATTTTCATGTTAGGGATAGATGAATCCGCATTCTCTTTTAACACTATGTCCTTATAATGTTGTCACATCATCTCAAAATAATCACCACTTCCCTCCCTCCCTCCCTTCATTCCATTCTTCAGTTTTTTTTTATAAAATTCTTTTCTTCATTTTTAAACGGTGATTGACCTCTGTTTTTCCCCCCTGTTTTGCTCGCTTCCCTAGACCCTAATAAGATCCTAAACTATAAAATATAGTCTAAATCTTAAAAATAAAATCATTAATCATTAAAATAAAATCCTAAACTTAAAACTCAAAACCCTAAAAAAATAAAAACCCTAAAATACAAATCCCAAAAAAATACGAAAAGGTGAAAAAATCACATGGAATTGTGTTTTTTCTTTATAAATTACGAATGAATGCAAACCATCTTTTTTTTTTTTAACGCATTGATTCATTTTTTGAAAAAAAAAAAAAAGATCAATGACCAATTAAAAATGGAGAAAAAACTAGAGAAAAAAAGGAAAAGGAAACCGAGGGAAGGTGTGGTTATATTTTGAGAAATATAAAAGTATAGGACACTTGTTGGGGAAAAAAAAACTTAACGATAATCGTTACGATAGTGATTGTTTAAGGGAGGTTTAGTTTTATTGTTTGAAATTATAAAAAATCAATAATAATAATAATAGAAAATCAATAATAAAAATCAAAATTATTTTATCACATAAAATAATCTTGTTATGAGGAAGATGTTGAATATTATACTTTACATCAAATGGAACACAAAAACAAAATACCATCTTTTTTAGTTTTCTGTTTTATGTTTTTGTTTTATCGATTTTAAAAATACATCAAATAGAAACAGTTTTATTTAATCAATCAATAAAATAAAAGTAAAAAACAAAACATAAAAATGATACCAAACAGATCCTTACAGACTTTTCAAAGATATAAGACTTTCTTTTTTTTTTTTTGAAAAATAGATTGGTCGTTAGTTTCACAACAAGGTTATGTGACCGAATCATTCAATTTTAAAATCAATGACTGCTATAAAAATCTTTTATCATCCATTTGTATTTTTTGACGAAATAGACATATGAACTTTGATATCAGACTAAATTATAACAAGGGATCACACTTTCGATATCAGCCTATGCGGTAAGTGGTAAATCTCAACAAGAAAAACCAATAAAAAACAATTATGAATGGGCACTAATATATTATTGGAAACATAGATTGCGTAAGTTTATGGTCATGTTTTATATTGGTTGAAACCCTTTACATGCGATACGCTGAGCTTTTTGCAAATTGTAATATCACGTACAGGTGTGCATGGGACAGGATGGTGCGTTATTGGATCATTTCCCCTCCCACCCTAACTTTTCAATATCTCAAACTTTTTGTTCACATCTCGTCCCGTTTCCCCGAGTCCGATATCCCGGACTTTTGGAATGGGATATTTGATATTTTTCTGATTTATCATATCAATACAAATTAAATAAAGGACACCAACCATCATTAAAAAAAAAAAAAACAAGTGAGCTGCGAGCATCAGATTCGATCTCAAGTCAGTCGTTAAACCCTACGATTTATTTGTGACAAAAATTGATTTGTCATAACAGAGCTGAATGCTTATTGATTTAACGACTGAAATAGTTGCAAATTGATGACTACAAACAATTTCAATCGCAAACTTTAACGACTAAAGGAAAAAACAATCGCTCTATTTGTTAGCGACCCTTTGCTCGTGAACTTAGCAACTATTTTGGTCGTTGATTTCCTTTTCAGGGAAATGGTATTCCGCGAACGATTCAATCGCAAATGTGCGACGAAGTGATCGCTAATGCTTATATTCTGGATGTAGAAGGTTAGTGATTGATCAGTCACAAAATAGCGTCTGAATTGGTCGTAGACTCTTATTTTCAGATTGCAAAAACTGCTGGTTTTCGACATTTCCCTGTAATAGAAAGGATGTCTACGGTTTTATACATTTGAATCCCTGCAAAAAAAAAAAATACATCCAAAGTCATCTCCTCAACTCGAGGAAAGAGCATCCTTCGCGTAGAGGGAGGTGACTGATCCCAGGCCATCCCCTCCTTGCACCCAGCAGGCTCTGTGCATCAGCTACGTGCCGGGCTTCTGTGTCATCAGAAACTCCTCTATCAACTTCCCTATCCTGCACTGTATATTTCGTCTATATCAAAAAAATAATTATTTTCAATTAGTTCAAATATCATTTTTTAAACATTAAGATGATTAAATAATTTTTTATGTTATAACTTGAAAACATATCGCTAAGCTCTGTGCACTTTCATAACACAGCTCCACCTCCTTGTCTTCGTCAGCTTTATAGCCTTTTTTCTTATAGGTCTTTATATGAACCTCAATCTAGATTGACAGCGTTCTCAACTTCTTTTGTCTGTCAGGAATTTCATAAGTTAATAAACAGTAAAAAAAATTAATTTTTTAATAAATTAAGAAAACCTAAAAAAATATAAATATTTATCATTTGCTTGTAGACATGCACCGAAGACACAGATCCCTGGGTTTGCTTCGCCCCAGTTTTACTATTCGGCTTTGATCTAAAACTCGATTGAATCACTAACCCAGTTCACTTTCTTGTTCTTGGAGTAGACTGCTTGCAGCTTATTTGTTTCATCCTTGATGCGATCATTCATCTTCGCCTCCCAATCTTTCCTCCCAAGAGCACGAATGGCTTTCCTCCGTGGATAAAGATCCTGAATCAAATTTTGAAGTGTTAGCGTTGTAATATAAAGATAAAAAAATGATGTTGAAACTTAAAGAATTTCATTAACATATCTTAAAACACCCCCACATCTTCTCCAATGCATTGGAATCAAAAGCATAGGAATTCGAGAAATTCAAGCATATTGTGTAATTAAAAGCATAAAAAATGGTGAGTAGCAGTAAGCAATAAGTTTTGATGGCCAATTCGGTACATATTTCTAATTTTTGCGTTTGTTTGTACGAAGTGCTTTGATCATGTTATCACTTTCGAAAACTAAAGCTGACCGCCGAGGATCATTTACTCATTGTAATTCTCAATCATGAAAAGAAAAAAAGAAAAAGAAAAAGCAAGGTGCAATGATTGATCAAACAACAAAGTGTACATGTGCAATTAGTGATAATACTTCTGGTAATCCATATTATGCATCTTCAACAGACCACCAAATCTATATTTTGCAAAAGCAAATAACAAAATGAATTATATTAGATACAATGAATAATAAATGTGAGAATTGTTTCTATCAAAGCCAAAAACCGAGATTTTATGAAAATCCCGTACTTCTGATAACTTAAAAAAAAAAAAATTCCCGTCTCGACCAAAGCCAAAAATCCCCGTACAGTTCCTATCCGGGATCGTCCGGTTGGTCGAGAAATGTTTTGCACCCCTCTAATATTAGGGTAAGCAACTTATAATATATCAATATAATATATAAATTCACAAATTTTGGTATTTCATAAAATTACGTGACAAATACGTTATTTTGGAATATATAATGGGCTTACTCATTAGAAATTTTTCCTATTTAGTATAAATATTAAATATTGCATTCTTATGCCAATAAAAAAAAAATCATTCAATCATACACTTTGTGTTTGTTATCAAATACAATAGTTATCATTAAAAAAAGTTCTTGAATTGATTTTATTTCAATCTCATTCAAATACATAATTTTGAAATATGTCATGCGCATATTGGTAATTAGATATTTGTCCTGTTTAATATGATATTAAAGATTGTATTCTTATGCCAATAAAAAAATGATTCAATCATTTATTTTGTGTCCGTTATCAAATACAGTAGTTATTATAAAAAAAACAACTTCTCAATTGATTTTAATTCAATCTCATTGCATGGTTGTTATCAATCTCATTGATTTTAATTCAATCTTTTAAAGTTTTAATTTTCATTTAAAGACTAAAAAGTTCAATTTTTAAAACTAAAACGTCAGTTCATTGAAGATAAAATAACTTTAAGCGGTTTCCATTGGAAAATCGACGAGGAATTATTGAGTGTGCAAATGAAAAGCATTGTAGAGACCTAATATAGAAGTTGTTACGCGATCATGACAAAGACATAACCGGTGGTCGTTATTGGGTTGTTAGAAGTGAGGAATGATTTGCGGTATTATACCATCGACGATGGTTGATTGTGGCGTTAGTGGTTTTGTTTTGGTTAATCATTTTTATTTTGAGAATAATTGTGAATTAGTCATTTTTTATTTTGAAATTGCTTACTCATTTGACTTGTGGTATTTTTTTTTTGTTGATAAAAACTCATTTGACTCGTGTTAGTCATTTTTGATTTAAAGTTAGCGATGGGTAATTACATTTTCTGTCACGATTCTAGTATTATGCTAGTTCACATACCATTTAAATATCGATAAATTAGTAGTATTCCATTCAATTAAAATCAAATGTAGCATTTTATTTTTTGAGTCATCCTAAATTAAACGAAATGTTCCTTTTTAATAATCTTTTAATTTTTTTATATTAATTTTCGTCTCTTCTTATAAGTATAACGATAAATCTCACTTTTATAAAAAAAAAATATATCAAAATCAATAAAAATTCAACATTTAGATAAATTTTCATATCAATCAACATTTCATATTTAATTTGGATAAATGAGAGCAGTACACCAATACAGTTTTCACTTAGTGCATGTAAGACCCACGAAAACATTCTCTGGCTAGAAAATCATAGGAAGATCATGATGCATATGCAGCGCATTGCTCCTCGTACGCCTAGCATTTAAGCACTAACAAATTACGGTAACAGGCAGGACCCTTTACTGCTTTATTCTCCACCGACTCTTGTGCTTTAAACACTCGATAAGATTTACGTAATCTCTTGGGCTTGGTGTAACCTTTACGTTGTTCATCGTGAACGCATTATTAGTAGTTTCGACGACACTTGTAACAATTCAGATATCACGTAAGTACTGAATATATAGCGAGTAAGATGAACACACTAAAACAAAAAAAAAAAAAAAAAAAAAAAAAAAGAGCTCCAAGTATCGATGTAATGATCCGAAGATTTACCTTAAATGTTTGATGTGAAATTTTTCACTGAAAATAAAATACCAATGTTGCATCTGCAACGATTAATGTTGATTTGTGTGGTCAAACCGAACATAAAAATATGCTTTTGTAAACTATCCGATAAAGATTCGATGACAGGATATGTTACAATAGGAAATCTTTATCACATTAATGGATCCTTCATTGTGATCATGTAGTGTGGACATAAACGTACCCAACCAAGGCATGAAAGAGAGGAGCTCCAAGTTGGCTCTTTAAAAAAACTATCCACTCGCATGTTTTGATCTCAATGCATATCAGATGCGTATCTAGCATAGTACTATAAATATTTGGCTATGATTGATCTCTATCAGATAGATCCTCCGCATACAACAAAGCAAGATATCTGATAATTATTGGTTTGTCACTTCACTATCATAGTTTATGATAACCATACAAGAAGACAAAGTACAAAAGGACCCTTTCTTGCCATTCATGATCACGCATATCTTCACCACTACGTTTTGATTGATTAATAATCATGTCCAATAAACCTTATCGTACTAGAAAAGTGACATCATATTAAAAACTCGAATCCGATGAAAAAAACATATAATGAAATACGTTCAAAATGCAACACAACAACTTAGATGGTTCTGTCATATGCATGATTTGGATAGGAGATGTTCGGAAGAACAAGAAGCAATAAAAAGATGAAATGGAACCCTTCTCCATAATCATCCTTTATTGCATTAGAGTTTCGGATCTCAATCACGACACTTTGTAGTACTTACAACGACCTCTAATCTCTCGCGCAATTTCTTCAAAGATGCTCAGCCAGTGACTTAATAAGTTAGGCATATCTTGCATAAAGTGTAGGTAATTTACTTCCATGTAAATTAGGCGAGGCTATAAGAAACCAGTTTCAAAAGAGGTGTCGTGTATTAGATGAATGGGCCTAGCCCGCGCAGTCTCGTAGATATTATGCGTTTAAGTGGGCTGACCCTTTTCGAGATTTTCATATCAATAGGCCCAGTCTGATGTTGATAAAATGAGAGTGCTTCAGTTGGACCCCTAAGTGCAAGGCCCAAGTTATGCATTCAAGTTGCTGCTCCAAACACAACAGGTTAACAGCTGACTTCAAACTTCAATGAGTGGATGAAACTGGTTCATTGAGCCAGCTGAAAAACAACTGTCACGAACCACCACGGTCGACGGCACCGCCAAATGATGTGACAGTGAGACCTTTAAGTCAATTTATTGAATTCTTTCTTTCATGTAATTTGTTTTTTTGAGAAAGTAATTTTTGTTTTTAGTTTTACTTGATGAACTCCATCTGACCCATAAAAAATGTTTCTTTAAATTGTTATTGTATTATTTAACATATATTTTAATGAGATTCGTTTTAACGACGTAAGAAAATTTTGTCAATGATTAGGATTGAAATAAATAACTTAAATTATCATTGTTGTTTTACGATAATTTTACATAAAACAATGTTTGATCGTTTCGTGTACGATTCATAACTTGAATAAATTTATTGTTGACCTAAATCAACGTATCTTACATTTTAATGAGATAGAGATAGTACTTTATCCGTCCGATAAAAATAGCAACATAAAATTATTGTATGTTAATTAAAGAAAAGTCATCTTTTGTGTTTATTTTATTTAAATATCCTTAGGATATAAGAGAGAGATAAAAAGAAAAAAGAAAAAAGAAAAAAAGATGATAGAGAATATGATGATGTAATATAAAATAAATAATAACGATGACTACGTATTTTTACACACAAATTTTTTAAATCTGATAATATTGTAATTTTTTTTGGACGGATAACTTAAGAAAGATGTTAGTACAATTTTTCTTCGTCCCATATTATAAAACAACATTGTTAATCATTGCACTATTCAATATTGTAACGTCCTAAGATTTTTTGTCCAATGTCAGACACGTGACGTTACCGTCGCTCTAAAATTCATTTGAAGCAAATGTGACAATATTACAAGGGGTTCGTATCAGAAACATAGGAACTAGCAATAAATGTCCAACTTGTCTGGTGTTACATGAAAATCAAAGTCTAGAAACAAAAAAGATAATATTACAACGAGCCGAATTTAAACATCCATACTAAGTAACGGACCCTTCATCGAACCTATATTACCTGAAAGGAACACATAACCGTGAGTTCAAAAACCCAGTAAATACAAGATACACGTCCATCTCAGGGGTCCGACATGCTTATTATATCATGCGTTTTCCATGCACAACATTATGCAATGCAAGCAACACCGAGCAATCATATTCCAGCCAAGAGTATATATATAAATATATATACATACAGTATAATAACTCAAGTTAATCAGGTTAATCCTTATTTCATGCGTTTTCCATGCACAACATTATGCAATGCAAACAACACCGAGCAATCATATTCCAGCCAAGAGTATATATATAAATATATATACATACAGTATAATAACTCAAGTTAATCAGGTTAATCCTTATTTCATGCGTTTTCCATGCACAACATTATGCAATGCAAACAACACCGAGCAATCATATTCCAGCCAAGAGTATATATATAAATATATATACATACAGTATAATAACTCAAGTTAATCAGGTTAATCCTTATTTCGTTCATATTTGTCTTTATTAAATCTTTTAAGGTTTTTCATGCATTTCAAGTTAAGTCGTGTTGTCTTTCATGCTTAGAACAAGTTGATAACATGGCTTTTACAGCTTCATGTCATGCCCTTCATATATTTCACGTCTTGTCGTGTTAATTTTCGTGATTTTTACAATTTTATGACATGGGAGGAGTTACCACAAGAATTTCAATCGTTACATAATATGGTTGTACCAGGAACAATTAGACAAGCAAAATGATAGCTGCAGTCGACGTAATACGGTTAATAATAGTCAAACATGACTATCAATTGATGCCGCTGCGTGCACGCGAAGGGGTTTATCACACCCTCGCTACCTAGTCAGCACACGTAACTCTCAAAGTCATTGTTATTTACAAGAATTTTTCATGTTCAAGTTTCCAGTATCTTCAAGCAAACATGAAATTAATCCCATTAATTTCATGTTTAACAAGATTTGCAAGTTTTCAAGATCTTCAAGGTGCCAAGATTTTCAAGCACGTATCATGATATTATTTTTATTAATTTCCATGTACAACAGGTGATGGTCACGGCATGTATATTTCAAAATTTTCAAACATGTATTATGAAATTAATTTCATTAATTTTCATGTACAGCAGGTGACTGTCACGACATTTTTATTCTCATTTGTCTCATTAAATTATACTCGAGGATAATGAAAATAATTCTATTATAAACAATAGGGGTCAGGTAATTTTGTAACGTTTTATAAAGTTGACGAGGATTAATAGTTCGTTACAAAATTAATAATCAGCATGAGATATCACACATCAAGTGCAAACAATATTCAGAAATTCAGAAATTTATTATAATCTATAATATTTTATAGGTTGCATCGTTATCCATTTAGGCATGCAATTCAACATACAAGACAGATCAAACAATCACACCAAATCAAGTCACGTAAACTCAAGCATTTAATTCAATTAAGGGTAACGATGTGTTACCTTGTTATGATTAAAATGAGAGAGTTACAAAATCCAATACGTACTCAACCTTACTGCTCAGTATTCGTCGGACCTACATTAATAATACAATCTTATAAGTATCTTAACATATTATTCAAACAATGTTTATATGCATGTGTGTACATTATAATACACGTTAAATAACCTCTAAAGCTTTAACAAGAGGGGAATCATCCCCTTCCTTCCTCTGTCAGGGGAGATCCCTAAACACAAAAGGACACGACGTCGACGAAGGCACGAATCTGCCTGCCGGTGGTAGAACACCTCCGACGAGGCCAACAAAGGCCGGCAAGCTCGAAGATTGTTGACAATGATGGACAAGGAAGGTTAACCATGGGGAATGTTGACCTCATAGCTGTCGTCCATTGACAAGGAGGTCGAATCCGGCGTTCCTTGGTGTTTTCCGACATCGGGAAAGGTTAACCGAGGTCGGGTGTGGTCGGATCTAATAGTAAGTTTGACGACAAGGTTCCATCCCGCCTGGTCCACGAGCGACGAAGGTGACATGAGCTAAACCCCACCTCGTCGGCGGACGAGAAAGACGAAGAGGCATTGGGGCAGCCGGAAAAGGTCGGGAAAAGAGCAAGGAACGTCAGATCTGGCCGTGGGCACTCAACCCCGGCTAGATTCGATTGTTCCTGGTGAGAGATGGGGTGGGCGAGGGCGGCGCTGGCTTGGGCAAATTCAGGTTGTGGCCGGGAACAGGTTACCGAGGTCGGGGCTAGCCGGAATCCGACCCGGCAATTTTGGTTAACCTACAAGACGAAAACTAAACGAAAGTCGAAATCTTACCCTTTCTCTGTCTCTGTTTTTCTCAGAACGTTCAAAATTTGTGAGGCTAACGTATTTTGAAAGTATTTATATCGACACGTGGTTGAAATATTTATGGTAGCGATTGAGATTTTCACGAGATTTTTGCATCGTTCAAAGATATTCTATCATATCTAAATATATATTTCTTTATTCTTAAAAATTTTGAAATATGACAAATATGTATTTTGAGGAGTTTCGTTTGTCGTATTAATGAGCAAGAAAAATTATACTAGTGACTTGAGGTTGACGTGCATAACTTAAATTATCATTAGTGTTTCACGAAAATTTTTCAAAAAATGACGTTTCATTATTTCCTGATGCGAATCAAAGTTTACCACGATAAATGTGATATTCATAAGTTGTTATTTGATTATAACTTGAGATGGAGAGAATAATATATTCGTTATAGAGTTAGTAAAGAGTATACTACTTCGTAGCTAATACAATAATATGAGTAATTATGTTTCGTGACGGATGATGCTCAATATAGAGCAGACTTTGCTAATTTCATAACAACATTTTTCATCTAATAATGTACTGTAGTTGCTATGTGATTAGTGTTTGTTATTTGGATTAGTCAAGTGAAGTTGACTCAATGATAAATCGTTTCTCTCTTAACTATAAAGTTAGAAGTTTGACACGCGAGGACATAAGAAAATCAATCAAAATTTAGCTCATAAATAAAACTTCGTGGGACGGAGGGAATAGCATTTTTTCTGTCTCAATTTAGATGTAATTATTTGACTTTCACACTTGTTGATGCGTATTTTGACTCATCTCATGAACCAATCAAAGAATCATTTTCGTAATTTTTTCGTGAAATATTAATAATAATTTAATTTATGTAATTTAATAATATGTGTGTGGTGTAATTTTCATGTATCATTTAGACATAAAACGAAATTTCTCAAGACACATATTGAATAATATAAAAAATAAAAATGTTGTATTCCCTTCATTTAATATTTTTTATTAGTAAATATTATGATACGAATATTATTTTATCTTAGGTTATATTTCGTGATATTTAAATATTATGTTTGATGTGTTAGAATTTATAAAAAGAAAATCATTTATTCGTTCTGCGGACGAGGACGGAGTTAAAGACCCCGAGCATCACTAGGGCCAAAATACTGATTTCATAAATTTATGATAGAAAATTGGATTTCAGTGGATGCAAACAATACAAATAGTACCTTATCTTAATATTTTCCAATTAATTTCATAAAAACTTATCCAAGAATCCAAATCTAGTGGGAGCATTTGCTGCTCCGATCATGTTCACGGATTATTCGTAATATCATTATTTGTTTTGATTTATATGTATAACGAGTGTAAATTTTTTGAAATGGAAAAAATACTACATAAATAAAACAGAACACAAATAAACGAAGTAGTGCAATCAGTGCCGTGGTAAGTGGGTTCAAAGTTGAAACTTGAGATCATTTTGACAGTATTTGACCTCTTCACAAAGAAATTTACGTAACTCTGTTTACCAAAGAAAATAAAATAAAAATCCCCAACCTCTGGATTTAAATGATACTGCACGACGTAAATTTAAACATCGCCAGACAAGCATCCCCCCGACATCTCGATCTCTATCTCACCACTACCGTCGGATCCAAACATCAACGGCTCAGATCTCATTCTCTCACCCAACCCATCTCTAACTGCACTTTTCACTCCACCTGCTCCTCAGAAGAGAGATAGAGGAAGAGAGAGAAAGCGTCCACGTCTTGCCCAAACCAATCTCCACCACGCAACGAAGCTCGTCGCCGACACTGTGAATAAAAAATTTAGCGGCTCGAAAATCCTGCTCGGGCGATAGAAATTCGGAGCTCGAGAATCTCGGATCCGGTTCATATCCGGCTAGCTTTTCCGGTTCGGTTTCGGATCTGGTTCGTTTCTGAGTTTTCGGGCTTTATTTCTCTCTATTTTTAGCATCTGAATTGCTGCTTGGTTATAATGGAATTGAATATTGTGCTTTGATGTTTTGTTTAATTGTGTGATTATGGATGGATTTGATGGTGTTTTGGTTGTTTGATGGATTAGATTTGTGTAATTGAGCTGGATCTTGTCTGACATTGCTTGGTTGAATCTGTGCAATGAACTTGACGAATTTAATGTTTTTTAAATGTTTTTTGGGATTTGTACTAGATTGTGTAATTAAGTTAGATCTATCTGTTAATTGCTAGGTTAATAATGATCCAGTTCTCAGGTTCAATGTTCTCATACAATCCCCAAAAAACAATGGTAGGGGAATTAATGTCCTTGAAAAATGCAGAAACAAGAACCAAAAAATTATTTCTCAGGTTTAATGTTGTCAAGTTACAGGTTATTTGTTTCGGAATTGAGAACATGACGATGATGTTTTTCTTTTTTGTTTTGATTTGTTGTCATAGAAACAAGAACGTAAAAATTGGAAAGTAAGTCATATTGCACCAGATCTGAGGTCTCCGGGGTGAGGTTCCAGGCGCGTCGGATTCGATTAAGTTAAATTGAAGGAAAAGCTACGAAAAGAGAAAGGACTTTGAGCAGGTTCAGTATTGTAGATAAAGAGAGCAATGACGCCGAGCATCAGGAAGGCAATGGGGGTTGTCAAGGACCAGACAAGTATCGGCTTAGCCAAGGTTGCGAGCAACATGGCGCCTGAGCTCGAGGTGGCGATCGTGAAGGCAACAAGCCATGATGATGAACCCACTGATGAAAAGTACATTAGGAGGATACTCACTCTGTCCTCTTATTCTCGTGGTTATGTGGACGCTTGCATAGTGGCGGTATCAAGAAGGTTGGGCAAAACCAGGGATTGGGTTGTGGCACTCAAGACACTTATGTTGGTGCATCGCTTGCTCAGTGATGGGGACCCAATATTTCAGCAGGAGATCTTGTATGCGACTAGGAGGGGGACGAGGTTGTTGAATATGTCGGATTTTAGGGATGAGGCACACTCGAACTCGTGGGACCATTCAGGGTTCGTGAGGGGTTATGCATTGTATCTTGATCAGAAGCTCGAGCTGATGTTGTTCGATAGGAAGCAGGGTGATGGTGTTGAGAGAGGTGGGAGTGGGCATGGGGGCGAGATAGTGAGGTATGAACCTAGAGAGGATCGATGGGTGTCGCCTCCTAGCCGGTATGATTATGACTATGGAGGCCCTAGAGATGATTCAGTTGGATATGGAGGAATACGAAGGTCGAGGTCATCTGGGGATGTTAGAGAGTCTTCGGCGAGGGAGGAGAACAAGGCCGTGACTCCACTGAGAGATATGAAGCCCGAGAGGATTTTCGCAAAGATGGGTCATTTGCAGAGGCTCTTGGACAGGTTCTTGGCTTCTAGGCCAACTGGTTTGGCAAAGAACAGTCGATTGATACTTGTTGCGTTGTATCCTATTGTGCAGGAGAGCTTCAAGTTGTATGGTGATATCTGTGAAGTTCTAGCCGTGTTGCTTGACAAATTCTTTGACATGGAGCATTCGGACTGTGTTAAAGCCTTTGATGCATATGCTAGCGCTGCAAAGCAGATCGATGAGCTCATAGGGTTCTATAATGGGTGCAAGGACACAGGTTTGGCAAGGTCGTCGGAGTATCCTGAGGTGCAGAGGATTACTGAGAAGCTATTGGAGACATTAGGGGAATTTGTGAGAGATAGAGCCAAAGTTTCAAAAAGCCCAGAGAGGAAGCAAGAGGCTCCGGAAGAGGTTCCCCAAGAGGAGGAACCACTGGAAGATATGAATGCGATCAAAGCATTACCTGCACCCGAGAGTTATACCCCTCCGCCTCCAGCTCCAGCTCCAGCGCCTAAGCCTCCGCCTCAGGTTACAGAAGATCTGGTCAATCTGAGGTATGATGCAGAGACTGCGGACGATCAGGGAAACAAGTTTGCATTAGCATTATTTGCTGGACCGACCACCAATGGAAACGGATCATGGCAAGCATTTCCATCAAACGGTGAGCCTGAAGTAACCTCTGCTTGGCAAACTCCAGCTGCCGAACCTGGTAAGGCTGATTGGGAGTTGGCTTTGGTGGAGTCAGCCAGCAATCTCGCGAAACAGAAGGCCGCGTTGGGTGGTGGACTCGATCCTCTGCTCTTGGACGGCATGTATGATCAAGGGATGGTGAGACAGCATGTCGGCACTGCTCAGTTGACAGTAGGGAGTGCTAGCAGTGTCGCCCTACCTGGTCCTGGTCCAGGAAAGAGTGCGCCAGTATTAGCCCTACCTGCACCGGATGGCACCGTCCAGGCAGTGGGACACGATCCTTTCGCAGCCTCCTTGAATTTCCTGCCTCCTTCATATGTACAAATGGCGGAAATGGAGAAGAAACAGCAGTTGCTTGTCCAAGAACAGTTAGTATGGCAACAATATGCAAGAGATGGAATGCGCGGTCAAACCAGCTTAGCAAAGATAAATGGTGCCGGATACTATACTCCGGGAGGTGCTCCGATGATGCCAGGCCCTATGCCATATGGAATGCCGACTATGCCCTACGGGATGCCGCCAATGAATGGAATGATGGCACCAACAGGGTATTACTATACTCCAAACTGATTGTGCCGTCTCATGTATAATTTCTTCATTTCTGATATTCTGCTCCTGTATTCCTTGTATGCTGCATTGTCTTGTACCATTTAGAATCTAGATACGATTGCTTGATGGTTGTGACTTGTGAGGGAGCTCATTACTTGAACAGAACTTCCATCGAGGGGGGTACTTATTGGCACCTTATGACCGCGATACTGCATCTTGTACCAATAATTTTATTGGATGCATCATTGATGGATTTTGTATGGCTCGTTCACTTGCACCCTGTTTGTCAGTTTGATAGAAAGGAAAAGAATGGAATCCATAAGAATAGAAAAGAAAAGAATGAAAAAAAAGGATGTGTTTTTTATTGGTTGTGTTTGTTAGTTTGGTGGAGGAAATTAAGAGATGATTTCTTTGTTTGCGTATGAGTACATAAGAAAAATTGGAAAGGAAAATATAAAGATCATTTAACCCTTTTTTATGAAACAAATCTAAATATAGATAAAAGGATAAAGTTGGAATTAAGCAAAAATTGTAAAGAATATTTTTCTTTCCTTTCAAATCCCACCATATTTGAAAAGAAAGAAATGAAAAAAAAGTTATGTATTTTTTTTTTTCAAATCCATCATTTTTCATCCATCTTCAAACTCTCAAAACTCACAATCATAGCACGAAATGAAAAATGTTTAATTTTCCAACCAAAACCAAACTCAGAGGGCATTAGAAGCTCCAGTAAAGAGAGATTATTGTTGTGTACTGATGCAGCTTATGCTCGACAGCGTTTTGTTTGCGGATTATATTTGTCGTGTCAGCTTATTACCAGCAACGCTACAACTTTAAGCTTCAATTCATGACAGAACAGATTGAATTTGTATGGTCTAGGTGATTGTCAAAACCAGGTACATAATTCTTCTGCATCAATGATGGTTTATATATTTCTCTAGGCGACGAAGAACTTTGATACCTAGATAGGCAAAAGAATGAGGATATTTAACCAACAGATACAGAGCAGTGGCCTAACCTAAGCCTCAATATACTCTTCCATCAAGAAAAAAGGGGAATCAGAGATGCTACGAAAGCAGAACTAGTGGAAGAGCGAGCGGATGTATCAGCAATGACGTGAAACTCTATTTGAAGGCGTCGAAACAATGAGTGAATGGAGACCGTTCCGTTTTCCTCGAACTCTTGAAGTTCTGCTACTTGTATCGCTGCGAGGAACCTCTTGATGTATTCTTCTCTACAACATTCCTTTCCTGCGCAGATGATCTCGCTCCCCCAACGAGTCGATGATGTAATAGGCATCTGCCTCCACTTTCGGAACAAAGAAATGATCGTTCCAACTCACGATATAAACATGGGATTCAAAATCATCGGCATTGTCTTTGATCTCGTCCCATATCTTTTTCGAAGGATTGGGCTTCCTTGAGGTACTCAAACTTCTCGGGGGAGAAAAACCCGATAAATGACTGCTCTTGGGATACCGACAGTGGCCTGAGTTCAGCCAGCATTACCGTCTCAAGATCAAAATGCCCATCGGGGAACATGTTCCAGTTAGCTTCAACTTCCAAAAGCTTTCTCCATTCCGAGGAACCTTCTACAATGAGGTTGTCGAATTCAGCCCTCGTGGGTAAGATGTCTTGGTTCGACCGTAATCAGTGAGCCATGACCGTAACGATGGAGGTGCAGGCGCTGCCTCCAGCTGCTTTTTCGCTTCGCTGGTCATAAGAAGCGAAAAATACCTCAGATGTGACAATTGCTTTCCCATCCCTGCTGATTAGCTCCTTCGTTTCCCAACTTCCTGAGCTGCAGCTTGCGGCATGTCTCTCAATTGCTCCAATGCCTTCCGCGAAGTTCTGAAATATTATGCAAAGGAGAAATTAGAAAAGAAATTACACATCAGTATTTAGAGAACAACAATTCCTAAGCATTGAAGCTTAACTCGTTAGGAGTATGATAAGCGTTCTTATTATGTAATAATTAATCTTTTCCACGGTATTCGAAATGACGTCTAAATTATCTAGCACTTGTTCACTGAGTTTCGTTGCATCAATATTTAGTTCTGCCAGACTAATACCTTTGAGAACAAAGGGGACGCATCCATCATCTTGGCGCTCAATTTCTCAGTCAAATCCTCGTGTGTCTTGGCTATTGATCTCCACTTCCATTTCCAAAACCCAGCTTTCTTGAACATTGCCAACTGAGTCTCCGATCCCACAGACGACTGTAACTCCCTTACGGAGTTTGACTCCATGTCCTGACCATTCGTTACAACAACATACTCGTTCTCGAAGTCCGATGATGCAGACTCGTACGAGCTGCTGCTCGAATATCCCACCATGACTTCCTCCTCCTCCTCCCCCTTGTCCTTGGCCTTCTTCCCAATGTTGAGAACAAGATCAAGAAAGTCAGACATTGAATTGCTGTGCGATTTTATAGTAACTCTAACCTCAGCAAAACTCACAGCCAACTGCACCATAAAAAAAAAAAAAAAAAAAAAAAAACACTCATAACCCGTGAGGTAAAAACTCATCAACCAAAAATATATGTAGTAGATTTGCAGAGTATTTCTCCGACTATGACGATCGATGAGTATATGTATAATATTTTCTAATGCCACAGAAAAATATGAACGTCATATCAAACTATACACGTAATAATAACTTATATGTCTTTGTTTTTTTATAGTATTTTACTTATTTAACCATCCCAAGTCCGTGTCCCGACATAAATTATAGAATTCAATGAGAATAAAAGAAAAAAAAAAAGAGATTTTTAAGATATAGACACTGATCTGGACCAAAATAATTTGAAAAGCCATTTTTCTTTCGTGAAAGCGTATCTCCTTTTTATAAATATTACGCGTGATTTGGATTCGCGGCTCAAAATCACTTTGTTTTGCTAAACCCTCACTTACATGTCAAAGTTTCCATGCAAAGAACAACTTTTACATCCAACCGGCCGATGTTCTGACCTGCGACTTTTTGTCACTGTACATATGAAGATAACCACACTTGTCCTCTTATTAGGAAGATTGAACATCTGGTCGAGTCAAGTTCACTTTGATTGCTCGTAGAGCCAAAGAACCAGATCCCAATGAATTGACTATGAGACTCATCGACGAAACCGGACTTGTGCAATTATCTTTAGTTTGTTATTGTGTTTCTTACAAGCATATTTCCTTTACCGTTTCACACATATTCTTCACCGTTTCTGTTTTCCACGATATATTCTATCATATTAGATGTATTGTTTGGTCATGAAGGCGTTTGCAACATATTAAATATCCCGACTTCTGGGATTGGTGTCCCAGCCTCTGGAATGGGCATCCCGATATCTGAAACATGCGTCCCACCCTCTGGAACGAGTGTTCCAATTTCTGTCAAACATGACATTTCGATGTATTTAAATTTGTAACTCCTTATATAAACCTCCAAAAAAAATCGTAGAATCTAACATAAAGCAGGCTCTATAACGTTTTCATAGAATAAAAAATATTATCATGAAATTTTATCGATAATAGCAGTTTATTAGTTCAATTTCATATTTTCTGCTAGATCAAATAATTTAACTTTTCTTCACTAATCACCAAATAACTCTTTACATACAATTTCAAATCAAGATTTATAAATTGTTCTGAAAATTAGATTTTAAGATCTTTCCAGTGATATAAGGTTCGTTTTTAAACACTTAAGAAGTGAATCAGAATCAAGCTACAAAATCAGTTCTGTAACCAATTTTTACAAATTAACATATTCCGACATTTTGATTTTTATCTTAAGATTCACAACCTCAAATCATGATCTAAGGCTTCAACATATTAAAATCCTACAAAATAAAAATGGATTGGAATGGGATTTGGTTACCTTTTGAACGTTTTTTTTACATTTGAAATTTTGTTTGATGATAACACTCCCTTTATACGTAGAATCTTTACATCGTTAGATTCGTTGCATTTCTGACTTCGCCCCGGACGTCGTGATAGTCTTGGATTAGAGATCCAATAAGTCCAGAGTAAGATCCGATCAAAACAAAGCATTGATGGATAAAGTTTGTAGCCGAAGCCTTCTTGCTTGCAGAGGCGTGATCGAGGAAGTGCGGGATGTTTGCCCTTTTTGCATGGATGCTAGAGAAGAGATCCATCAAATTTTTATGCTTTGCGATCCCGGAAGGGTCTGGGGAAATTGTGCGAAGTGGTGGGGTTTGAATAAGTTTTGCCAGCGACAGTTAGAGAT
Organism: Drosera capensis; assembly: GCA_001925005.1. Classification (NCBI taxonomy): domain Eukaryota; kingdom Viridiplantae; phylum Streptophyta; class Magnoliopsida; order Caryophyllales; family Droseraceae; genus Drosera; species Drosera capensis. The sequence goes on from LIEC01011266.1 coordinate 62,765, forward strand.
CTCTTTGAAATATGGTCAAGAATTCCTATGAGTAAGGAATTGAAAAAGATCTGAGTATCTCTTTTTCTTCGCAGTTATAACGATATCTTTTGATTACAATGATATCCAAAACCCACTGAGAGATAGATGTTTCTGCACCTTAAATTTAAAGACACCACACAAAATTTGACTTGTTTGCATCTCTATTCTCCAACACGTTGCTCCATCACCCAAGTATCCAAGCCCTGAACTTCCCATCCAGTCATGATCCTGCTGATCAGTCTCGTTGTACAACCTATTCCTTCAGGCCTAGACTCCTATTCCATCCGTCTAATAGAAAACACATTCCTAAATAATAGTAGAAAACACATTCCTAGGTTGATAGATTATTGAAAATTCTGTCCAATGAAAAACACATTCTTAGATTAATGAGATGGATTAGTGAAAATTTATCTAAACAAACTTTGATCGATACGATCATTGTCGACCGTCGTCGGCCACCGACATTAGCCATTGACCAGCGCTGACAGCCGCCGAGCATCGTCACCAACCGCCACAACCATTGGCAATCGCCCCGACCGTCGTCGCCTATCGTGGTCACCACCATCACCCATTGCGGATTATATACACAAAGTTATCATTAAATTAGTTTGACTAATAGATGGGATCAGATAGTCAATTTTTATAGCGAGGATTATCAATTCTTTTATTATTTATCTCATTTTTTCCATCCGTGTGTCAAATGAACCCTAATATATTCAAGTTTGTCACGTAATATGAGTCCTATTACAAGTTGTACTCTTGATATGTGGCAAATAATGTCAATCCTGATCGAAAATATTATGTCTTTCATAAAACAGAAAGGGTATTACTTTTTCTAGGCACAAAGATACCCTAAACACAATACTTACTCATCATCGATTTCTCTCAAGGAACTTAACATAGTGTCACATGTGACAAGGCGTATTATTAGACCCAAAATAGCGTCACACGTACGTGAGGAAGCTTGTTGAGAGAACAACAGCTAGCATTATGCATTGTTTTTTTTTTTCCCACGTGATTATGCCTTAATAAAGCATTGACGTGCTCTTGTGATCTTTTTATTTATACTCGGACATTCCCCAATCTACTTTTATGTAATCGAATTTAAAAGTTGATGTCATTATAGTAACGATATCACTTCATACGAGCCGCTTTCAAGTACAACGGTCCTATCAAGTGCCCAAAAGGAGAAAGTGTAGCTTGCTTAAATTCTAGCTTGCTGATCATGTCACCCTTGTTTCATCGGCGCAATCTTTATATCCGCGATTCACATCTCAAACTCATATGCCCGAACATTGAAACTTTAATAATATCTAGTAATTAATTCTATTAAAAATAAGATTTAATGATAGACGATCTACAAATCTATATCTAACGCATTACAAGTGACAACAAATTAAAAGTAAGAGGTAAAGATCGAACTCATAATGTAATGTTATATTTTGCTCTGATATCACGTTGTGAAACAAGTGTTTTCAAAAATTTGAACCGATAAATAAGGCTTACAACTGCAGGGGTTATGATGCAGGTGTCGAGGCATCAAGCAACTTGGGTTTTTTAGAAATCCAAGATCGCTATCTTGGAATGCGAGGAAATTTGTCCAGTTCATGGAGAGCACAACTCGTCGTCTTGGGCCGTGAAATCCTCTTTAAAACCCGTTTTGAGATCGTGTGGAACAGTTTCGAGGCGCTTTTATGTTTTCAGAATACATCAGTATTTTTCTTAATGGTATTTTCATAATTTTCACCGTTTAGGGTTTGGGTTGTATTTAAGCACATTATTTTCTTCATTTGTCGGCAGCTTTAGAGAATTCGAAACAACAGAAACCCTCGTTGAGGAAGAAGATTTTTTGTCTTCATCGATTCAGTTTCTAGTTTTCGTATCTCCATCGTGTGTTGGCATCGGGGTAATAATGATGCGAGTCCTTCGGTTATATGCATATGTAACAATTCTACCGATGCCAATGTTATGCACGAATTTCTCAACCCAGACTCCAAGCCTACGCCAGATTCTCCACCCCAACACAGTCAAGTAATTCAAGTCCAGAAAGTGGTCCGATCGATTGGGGTTAACAAAAACTTTTAAGTGCTAATAAATCACAACATGGAGCAACCCACAATTTAATGAAGAAAAAGAAAAAAGAAAAAAAAGGAAGGATCCCAAAATGGACCTTAAAGGCTCGAAAACTACATGCATTTTAATGAAAGTGGAGCCACAAAACAGCTCAACAACAGGACGACAGGTTTATATTCTTGGGCAACTTAGTAAGCTTGTATGGGTCCTTTTGGTGTTAAATGAACGTTATTGAATAGGAAAACGATGATGCTATAGTCTCGGGGATGGGCACGGGGCGAGGTTTGGGACGAATTCGACGCTCCTTGTTCTTGTGTAGTCAATTTTCTGTGTCGTTTTCATCTTCGTCCCATGTGATCGTAAGCTGCTTTGTCCGGTGGATTATGACTGCACCGGTTGGTCGATATCTTTGTGTTATGCTTCTTGTTTATCGTAATCTTTTCGATGATCTATTTAATTATCGATCATTGTGGTTTCTAATTCTATTAGTCGTCCATTCCCTCCATTTCTTCCATCGTCATCATTACCGTGACAGTATCGGAAGTAGACAACGATGACAAACCAATAGCCTATTCAGGATATGATATATTGAGTTGTTTGGCTGATCGAGGGTGGAAAAATTAATAAAACACAGATAAGTAAAAATATTATTAGAAGGATTGATTGGATGATAATCCTTCCATGATCAAGAACGTACTCCATTCTGATTTATTCACACATAGTCACTAGTAATTCGCACATTGCTTAAACGACAGTAATGTTATCCACATATTAAATGAATGCTGCCTGTCCCCCGTCCCGTTGATTAAATGTGACGGGTCCGTGTCACTATCTTTCACGATAAATCACTTGAACAATGATGAGCGGAGTAAAATGTCGATGGCAAAACAATGTACAATTGGTTTTTACATCTTGTACCAAAGCTTATGTTACAAGCCTGCAGATTTGCTAATTAGCGAAAGGGACGGTTAGGACAATAAACTTAAAACATATAGCTTGAGCAAGCGAGTTGTTACCGGCTCATAGCATAGTGCGCCAGCTTGATAGTCCGGCATATGAGCACTTCGTTCCTAAATTGTTCTGTGATGATAGTTGAATATTCGAACCATGTTCAAATTTTGTGATGCCAATATGGCTTTAGTAAAGGAAGGCCTATTCTGGGCTTTTTGAGGCAGCCCATATAGGGCCCGATCGAGATTGATTAAGGTCCTAGTACATATAACTTCGATGGTGCAAAGCTAAATGGCATTGAATGGATAACTTAATTTTCTGGTATTTAATAGATGCATTTTTATGACAGATACTTTTGATGTCTCATGCGCTTGACAACTCCTCCTGATTCTTTGGAATATTTACTATAACTTGTTTTTTTTGTTACCACATAAAACCGGCATAACAAGCTATTGAATCATAAGCCTAAGCGTGTAACGTCAAATCTTAGTTTAACATACAGAGTATATCCTAGCACGAATCTTTTCTTAATGAGTATTAATCGTATGAAGTACTAAACTACGTTTGTGAAGCCTTAATAGATGAAGTCATCAAGCATCTTTTTTGTAAAGGGAAACTGATCAAATAACAAGAAGCTAGTATGAACAGGAAACCCATTATCGAATTATTTTATGTCACGATCTATTTTATATCGTGTCAAGAAATCAAATCTCGTACTGGGCCGTGTCCGTAGCTCACGGTCATGTCAGGCCCGTGCTCAGAGAATCACAGAAAGACATTGCGTACTGCCGTGTCACCACGCACAGGCTGTGCACAGCGATACGCGCTTGCTATTGCCAATCCTCCCCAAAACGCATAAAAAATCAGCGTCACTCCTCACACTAAAAACAATAGATCCTTAAATACATGTCGATCTTCAATGTTATTGGAAAAAAAGACCCTCTCTAACAAAAAGTCTTGGATGTATCGAAATAAATCTTAGCAATAGTAATTCCCAACTTATACTACTCAAGTACTCTCTGAAGCATAATTATCAAGAACTATTTTTTTGGAATAGACTTGGTTCTACAGACTTATTAAAAATTTGTTATAATACATGTCGATCTCCAATGTTATTTCAGTGTAATTTCCCAAGAGATCAGACATCATTATATTGTTGAACAAAGCACACAAGCAATGATGTTTTTAGCTTATCAACTCCTAAAAAGAAAAATACATCTTGTGGATACAGATAATAATATCACATGGTTTGAGTAATTCTTCATCGGAAATTTGTTGAGTATTATAGATAATGTTATAGATTACAAATTGTAATCATAAAGCTAGTTACATTTTAATGAAAGATTAAGCAATAAATTTAATGCCCTGACATTATAGGATAGATTCAGCTATAAGTTAACATAAGACATTATCATAAGTCATGTTTGGGATGATTGTACAAGGAGCTATAGTGAAACAAATATAATCCGCTATAGCTCCAACTGGTAGTGATTTATTGGAGAATTATGGCATTTCCTCTTGGAATGATCTAAACCACATTCAAGTTTTGTACAACATATATTATTTCATTGCGGCTCGCAATAACCCATCGCTTGTATTGTACTTGTGCACTGATTATAACTCCTATTCAGAGTTGAATTATCTTCTTGAATTCTTTCAAAATGGATCATGTTAATCAGAAATTATTGAATTTATTTTGATTAATTTACTCAAATATACAAAATTAACCCTCTAACAACACACGAAAAATATCACAATTATCTACAATTTTGTGTCGAATTAGCACAAGGAGCACTATGATAAGTCCTTCATTGTTGGCGTAATTATAAATAACAAATGCTAGGAGTAAGATTGCACTATACTACACTCACTCGGTTTACATGACGTATGTTTTATACCCACGAACTTCTACTCCTATATTCATAACAATGGCTATTTTTTAATGTTAATAGGTTAATGGTAGACAATACCTCGTTCTAATTGCAATTTGTCATAATTGAACTTCGTTAATTAACTTAGTTTTAATACTGAGACAACTCATATGCTCCAAATTTATTAGATTTTCCGAATTTAGTGTAAGAGAAGGTAACAGTAAGATGCATACATTCATCCTGTAATCCATGTATGCATTTGAATTTGTGATCGACTAACTTATCTAACCTCTATCTATCATGTCATGTCTATGTTTACTAGAAAAGAGAAAAATAACATAGTGATTCAGTTGACATGGTAGGTGAACATCTTTAATGCAGTAGGATACATGTTCCTCTCATCAACGCATAATGGAAAAAACTCGCATCATATACTAAAATTATCATACGAACCCAATCCATCACTCCCTCCTCCAGTAACTCACACAACTAGTCTACCGACAGATCATGCTTGGCTATATAGTCCTATCTTCTCTTTCCCTTTTATTTTCTCGACATTGAATTCTTACCTTTATTATAAATTCAAATACACTACACTGCCTTTTTCCCTCGTATATACAGTGCAGTATATAAATATATGTACTGTGGTATCAGCATTGCATTCTGTGGAGAAATCAGAGTCGTCAAGTTGAGCTGATTTGGAAGGACAAAGCACAGGAGATGATACCAACTAGGAAGAAGTTCAGAGGTGTCAGGCAGCGCCAATGGGGCTCTTGGGTCGCCGAGATTCGCCACCCTTTGCTGTAAGTCACTGATCCTTTTGTCGCCTGTCATGTGTTTCTATGTTCAAGTTATGGCATTACTATTGTCTCATGTGTTCCTATAAACTACACCAGGCCAGTAACTAATGAATCTATTCGGAATTCGTCAAAATAGGTGTTTCTGATCATATTTTGTTTGGTTGAGTCGATGTTGGGATCATTGATCTGCACTAATGTGAGATCGTGTTTGTGTTAAAAGCGAAGGCTTAGTGACCTGTAGTCATAATTGTGGACTAAGAGTGATGGTGCATTGGTGCTAGAGATCTTAGTGATTAAGAGTTGTTTCAGGTTGAAGGCCTACAATAGACTCTGCATCTCCTTCCTTTTCAAATGATACATGTGATGGACAATACTACACAAGTTAAAGCCCCTTTTCGGCTTCGGTAATGGTGACGGTCCGTGTGGTTGGACATTCAAGTGTCATATTGATATTTATGTTTGAATTTTCGATGAGCATAATGATTATTATTATTTTTTTTTTTTTTTGACTGAGTGGATTAATTTGAATTAGAGATTATATGAAAGTATGATTATCTGAAGATATGACTATATCTCAAGGAGTTTGTAGATGTTATTCAAAAAGAATGGACAGGATCACTACCTATGGATACCTCTGCTTTCGTGGAGTTTTAGCTCTTGTCCTGTGCCAATTTTGGAATAACAATCCGGTCGATATAAACTTGCATTATACTCTGTGATACATTAAAGTGACCAAATAGGCTAATGACTTAGCCTGGCAGAGTGAGTTCTGTTCAACAAAGCAGGACCATGACATCCCTCATGTTTGATCATTTTGGTACACATAGTGTACCTTCATATACTTGGCAATTGTCGTTCACGTCGATCACAGAGCTTCCGTTGTAGCTCTGTATTGGGTTTTAAAGCCTTTTGATCTCAGTAATGTTTGTTCTGTTGTGGATTTTCATTAGCAAGAAGAGAGTGTGGCTAGGCACATACGAGACAGCCGAGGCGGCAGCGAGAGCATATGATCAAGCCAGCATACTGATGAGTGGCCAAAACGCCAAGACCAACTTTCCTGTATCGAACAACAGCCAAACCGCGGCTCACGAGACCACACACATCACCAAAGCGGCTACAAGCAGCGGTCATCAACGCCCTTTCTCTACATCTCCCTCGCCCACTAGCAGCGCAGCGCTGTCAGCAATACTTGGAGCAAAGATGAGGAAACACTGCAAGGATCTCTCGGCTCCGTTGACTTGCTTGAGGCTCGATGCTGATAATTCCCATATTGGTGTCTGGCAGAAGAGAGCTGGCAGGTGCTCTACCTCCAACTGGGTAGTGAGAGTCGGACTTGGCAAGAACGCAATAAAGGAAGAACCGGAAACTACTGAGTCATCTTCATCATCGGTTTCTGAGGCTGAACAAGGTGTGAACGACGAGGAGAGGGTTGCATTGCAGATGATAGAAGAGTTGCTCGACTGGAACCCTCCCGGTACTTGTTGACGTTAAGTTAGTCGCTAAGATCGCTCAACGATCGCTAAGTGATGAAGGAGTTAGAGGTCGTAAATTGAAGAGGTTTGCTTAGAAACCGTCACCCTTGAAAGAGTCACTCCTCCCTAGAGGAATTAACTTTTTAGATACATATTAAGCAGAATAATGGCCGATATAATACTAAATGTTTATGTATATGTTACAAGCTTCTGTTTTTACGGAGTATTTGTTCTTATAATGGACACTTGTTTTTGTGAGTTGTGACCTCAAAAGGAAGGCGAAATCTTACGGACGGAAGTTCTTTCAACGTTTTTCTCCTTATAATTGATTTGATAATAACATGCCGAAATGAACGATGATAAGAAGAGTGCTCCAAAGATACTAAAAAGGACTCTAGTTTGTATTTCCTGGGAGGTGAATGATAGAATCAATTGTAACGATGAAAACATCGAAGAGCACACATTAATCTATCGTAAATTCAACTTTATTTTCAACAAACAGAAGTGATCAACTATGCCTGCCAAGGAAGTCCACGCAATGGCTCCAGATACAGCTACAAACATTGATATATCAAATTCATGGGTCCGTGGCTTTGTTCATGTCATTTAATTTGTACGCAATGCAGATAAACACGACACTGCACGGGATGCACTGCCTCGATGCCTTTTCGGAGTAACTGGTAGACCAATCAATTTGTATGGTCATTTCAGAAAACTATTATGATTCACGATGTGTTTTAATCACTGGGTTAGTTGGGAGTTCGAGAATTGTCGCTGGAAAAATATGGATATTGTGTGGATCCTCTATCGTAGAAGGCGAGTGATGTGTTACGTCGCTATCAATATCGAGCTTTTTAGAGGAATAAGAACCTCCACCACGTACAAGCACCTCATCGTCATATATGGATTCATAATCTTCATTGTGTTAGTCGTGTATGGTATTAGGGCCATCGACCTTAGCAAAATAACGGTTGCTTTTAACTTGGCCGCCCTATCGCAAGGTCGAATTGCCAATGCTTTCTAATTGACTTTTGACATCATAGCACTATTTTTTATGTGCTATAATTTTTTTTTTTTAGAGGGCTTGATGAATTTGTGGTTAATCACACATAAATTTTGTGACTAAGATTTAAAGATCAATAGTTGAAATTAATATTAGATTTTACTCTAATAAAACTGCAGATGAAAGCGTTAGATCGTACCTTTTGTCATGACGTGTAAATACACGTCCACTATATGAAGAAGATGTGACACGATACTAGACCAATTTGCTCTCAATTTTAGATGATATATTTTACAATAGGAGAGCACTCTACTTAGACCCGCAACCCATTTAAGTCCTTTTGTACTGTTAACCATCATAATAAATATCGTGATCTTAGGGAATCATTAGAAAGTAGGAACATGACAGTTATTTAAGTTTGTGCTAAAGGTTTAAAAACATAGATCATATAATAAATATTAATAATATTAATAATTAAAAGCTTTTTTATATTGATTGAAGAGAAAGAAATCAACTTCAATCTCAACCGTTTATCTTCAAATCCAATAATCTAATCACAAATAAATTTACTTATACTTAATCACAAATCCAATTTACCATTCTTTATGTTGATGAATTAGGCCTCCATTTCACAAGAATCCAATTTCACTACTTGCTTGATATAAGGACTTGAGTTTAGCTCATAATGTGACGGGACCTGGTATTTAATTATTTAAGATAAGATATATAATGTAGATATTTTTGAAACAAATTTAATTTATTGGATAAGTTAAATAATCGTAAAATATCTTTATCTTACACCGTTTCTATCATTATAAATATAGGATATAGAGGCTGGCCTCTTCCCTATGGTTGATTGAGTCACATATTCACATAAAGAGCTCTCTCTATTAGTTGCTTCTTACCCAATTCGTAGCATTGCGTTCTACTACTCTGACATACGTCATCAAACTAGATCCGTTCGTGAGATGATATCAATAAGAACAATGTTTTTATTTGGAGTTCATAATAATGTAATTAATATGAGTATCCGAACTCGTATATTTATATTGTAGACATATATTTTTCCAATATTGATATGAGAGCATGTGGTTTAGCTTGGTTATGATTTCATATTTGGAAAAAAATGGATATATGTCGTGATACAAGGGTGTCTACTTAAAATTTAATGACTGAGATTAAAAAAAATAAAAAATGATTGAGATTATAACATGAATATTTAATCTTAATCTTTTATTGAATTTGTTTTAATTTCTACCATTACATCTTAACGATACGAATCCTTCAAACCCTTCATATTTTGGGATCTATGATAAAAATCCATTTTTTGTTCATATCGATTAATTTTAGTCAACCGGCTAGCAAGAGTACCTTGAAATATGTATGTTATTAACTCTCTTTCCTTGCGCTGATACTGGATAGAGTTCAGGGAGTTGTAAGAATGCATGTGTTTAAATAGATTGCAAACATTGAGTAGAGTTTATGAATGAAAATTAGAGAGTTTTTTTGTGCTCTTTTGGAGGGAAAAATTGAACACGGTACGTTTACAGCTTATGGTTAAGAAGTGTTAATTTTGTGTTGCCGGCCGAGAACGTGAAGTATACTAACATGACTTTGTATGGTGAAGTGTGACTACGGTGCAAATAACCAAAAGCTTCTGCATACGTCCCATTCATCGCTGTTTTGCCTGTAAATAGCCAAGATCGCATGCAATAACATTTTGATTCTGTAATGCAATAACTTCACGAATTTGATAAACCATAGTGTTCTATACTTTTATTCCAGCTGCAATATATAATGTCCGCTTGATCTCCGATGCTATCATAGTGTTCGATTCCGGCTACAATGTATAATGTCCGCTTGATCTAGATGCTGCTTGGTAAAAATTAGTTTGCCGATAACTACAATCATGATATACCGGAGAGAGACAACTCCGTAGAATCTCACAAAACTTGAATCACTTTCAAATGAACGCTCCAAGCTTGAAATCAGTAACCAGCTCTCAATTGAACATGCTCCACAACGTCAACATCGAGCAATGATACATTAACCACAGACTACTCGGGCAAATAGAATCAAAGAAATCAAATTCTGACAATTTTTACAAAACAGAATTGCATTGCATATAGATCAATAAACTCGGCAAGGAACAATAATTTCTGATCTATTTCTAATTCAACAGAATCACATTGCACAGATCACCAAAATCTACAACAGGTAAGGTATCATCTGCGCCATGTTAAACTGATCTCAGTCACCACCTTTCTGATCAACTCACACACCAGAACATCATATCCGTAACCCAATGGTTTAAACCACACATCCATCAACTACACTCATCACAATATATCAAGCAGGAAAAGAACTTCAAGTTTACATACAAGCAAGTTAGGCCGTCAACACAGCAGCAAGAAACTACATTTAAAATACAAACCCCGATGAAACAGTGGCCAATCAACTCATAAGACAAGCCAAGATTGAGAGTAAAACACAGGAAATTGGAAAAGGTTCCAAGAGTTTGGTGTGTCAATAACAGGAACTTCAACAACCATAACTGCGAAGCACAAAATCAGCAGAAAAGCATGTTTTGCCTCCAGTAGGTACAAATAACACCAGCTTCACTCAAGGAAACCAGCTGCCTAGTGTCCTTGCTGCTTATACTCGAGATGAACGCCTCATGATGGCACTACAAAGACACACAAAAGATGTTTAAGATCGGAGTACATATGTTGCTAAAACAAATATCCGATCCAAGGTGTCAATAGGCAAGAAGTGATCTTGACATAACTACTAGTTGACGAGATAAACTATCGAATTCGGGAACGATGACATACTGTAGGTAGATATATCAATCTGTTCAGGAAGTTCCTTGATGTCTACCTCAAACCTCTCTTGCACCTGAAAACACAGAATTAGGGTTTTTTGTAAAAGGAAAAAACAAAAAAAACAGCTTATCTTACAAATTAAAACCTTTAAACACTTTTGAGCCTTGATGCAAACCTGATTGAGCACATCAGAGTCAGCCGCAGAGGAAACAAATGTGATAGCAAGCCCCTTAGTGCCAAACCTTCCAGCTCGGCCAACCTATCCCAGGATCAAAACAAGGCAACAGAAACACCAATGATATACCCGTGTCTAAGGTCAAATCGGGAGAACTGACATGGCCATCCTAAAGAAAGCAAATGGGAAAAGGAGATATGCATACTCTGTGCAAGTAAGTGTCAGCAGAATCTGGCATGTCATAGTTGATGACAATGTTGACTCTCTCAATGTCTATTCCTCTCCCCACCAAATCTGTTGCCACAAGGATTCTTTTGTGCCCCTCCTTGAAGCTCTTATACTTCGTCAACCTGTAAAGATATGATTCTCAGCAACATGATTAACACTGGATGGAAGGAGCAACTTGCCCCATAAGCTCACGGACAGATAAAGAGCACACAAAGAATGGCTGAAACAAAGAGAGACTGCAGATGAAGAAAACATGAACATTGTACACAAACTAGTCACTGGCCACACATGCCAAACAAGTAATCCTTTACATGAAAGTTTTCTTGAAGCAAAACTTCAACTAAAACCAGCAAAAGCCCCACTATAACTCTCCTAAATGACCATCAGAACAAACGACAGCTGTCCAAAAAATTCATTTGAAAAGGAGCACCAAAATAAGCAAAGAGGAAAATCATGTGCAACGGCAACTGCAGAGAAATAATTCGAGTTTCAAGAAGAGGTTTAACAAATCACAAACCTTTCTTCCTGACTCATGCCAGAGTGGATACAGATGGATGGGAAGTTGCACTCGACCAACAGCTTGTTCAACTCAGCAGCTCTGTTAACACTCTTGACGAAAATGACCACCTGGTTGAAGTCCAGTGCATCTAGAAGGTCATTTAGCTTACGGTTCTTCTCTAACTCAGTCAACTTGATATAATGCTGCACAAGAATACATTGATGAGTATTCTTCAATTTCAAGAGAGCAAACACATAATGATTACAAGTTATACCTGGACAAGACCATGGAGAGTCAACTTTGCTTCATCATCCACATATATTTCCATTGGCTGTAAGGAAGAAATATCAGAGTAAAGTACGTTAGGATTTTCCTCACGGAAAAGGAATCCAATATGAAAGGAACATGGTTGTTCATCCTCATGAATCCACCCACTCATCTCCAAGTAGATCTTTCCATCAAGTGCCACCATCATGCCGAACAACCCAGTCCAAGGAGCAACAACACAAGCTCATCTAGCCGAGACTTGGAAAGAACTTGTCATACAATGGCAAGGGACCACTCTCCGGGCAAAGTGAGTCGCCGATACCCCACCCAACCGACCCCCATCACTAACCCCAATGAAAAAAAAAACCCCACCCCTAACCCCATCTAAAAAACCTCCCAAGTAAACAAAGAACTAATCCGCCTAGACACGTCACCAAAACAATGAGACCAAACATGACTCAACTCCTTTGAGACTACTCCCAGCCATGTTTCTGATACTACATGGAATGAAGAGCTTCTTAGTAGTGGATAGGGCCTGGAATCATGGCATCCGCAAAGAGCTAGCCAACTCCTTCCGCCATCACTAAATAGAACTTTTAATAAAGCAAGCTGGCCATAGGACATTACATCTTGCATGAATTTCTTGCACACAGGGCGGATCTCCTTGCTGAGAGTTGCAGAGAACATCATCACTTGCTTATCATGAGGAGTCATCTTGAAAATCTCTTGCACATCTCTTCTCATGTCTACAGAAGAAGGGGGGAAAATGAGTCATGGACCAAGAATACATGGGGCATGGACAGAAATCAGATGAGCAGAGAAGAGAAACAAGAAAAGAGAGAGAAAGTTACCGAGGGACTCGAGCATTTTATCGCATTCATCGAGGATAAAATGCCTTACGTTCTTCAATGAGAGATCTTTTCCCCTAGCCAATGCCAGTATCCTTCCCGGAGTACCCACAACAATATGAGGGCATTCATTTTTCAATAGATCTTTGTGAATTTTGATGTTGACACCTCCATAATAGACAGCAACCTTGACATCTGTCAAATATGTACTGAACCTCTGAAATTCATGACATATCTGTAAAGCAACAGAAAAAAATAAGCACATTAGTTTCAAAAACCAACACTTGTTGTGTCTGACAGAAAAGAGATTTCTTTTAGATTCTCCCAGTAGGCGCAGCCCAAGATTAGCACATACCTGATAAGCTAATTCCCTGGTGTGACACAGGACAAGAGCAGCAACCTGGTCAGCAACTGGCTCGATTTGTTGCAGTGTGGATAGCACAAAGACAGCTGTCTTCCCCATGCCGGATTTTGCTTGACATAGAACATCCATTCCCAATATAGCTTGAGGAATGCATTCATGTTGCACTGGGAAATACCAAAGAAAATTGGACCGCACCGACCCTCAGTAAGTAAAATTACACCTTCTGATCCTTGAATTGAAAGGTTTACCAGACCAATCAACTTCGTTGCGAAGTTGGCAGAAATGTATTACCTGTGAATTTAACACCACGATTATTACAAATAAAACAATGAGTAAAACAGATCACAAGAAACTACATCCTAGTCGGAACACAGAAGAAGACGAATGGAAAAAGATATGGTGAAAGAATATCTTTACAGCACTACCATACAAGGACACGATGAAAATATTTACAGGCTGTACCAGACATGAATAATGCCGCAATGAAAAAGTTATTCCAGATAAACAATGATGGGAAAATATGGAGAACATGCCTTCGGAAGGATGCTCAAACCCTGAGTCTACAATGGATCGCAACAGCTCCGGCTTCAGAAGAAAGTCTCTAAATCCCGAACTGTGAATTCCAACATATCCCCTGAAACAGAAATAAAAACAGCATAAATGAATAATTCTAGCATGAATATAATCAGCCACAGGGAGGTCACAAATCCAGATTAATGAAGAAGCAAATACAACCAAGACCAAGACACAACAGGCTATCTGGAGCAATCATTGATGTGTTAAACCCAAGACTGCAAAATTGAACAAGAATAATAAGTTAACTAAAACCCACAGGTGACAACAGGTGGTTGCAGAAACTTTGGGAGTTCCATTATTGAAAACCAACAGAGGTATATCTGGGTATATGTTTCATGAGAAGACTTATCCTGAGGTATATCTGTCAACTGTTAGCTGCTACAAGCCCAAATGACAACTCCTAAATTTAAAGAAACCCAATAAAATGCTTATCAAACTAAAAGAACTATGCTATTAAAAATTCCAAACACACCACTGGCTCTTCTCCAAAATATTGCAGAAGACTTCATATCGAGACAAACAATCCCTGATGCTATGAATATCAACACCAAGTCCACCAATTGATATCCCATTCACAACACTGAAACCAAAAACAATCGTGATCAAATCATCAATTGATACCCTCAACAAACTACAAAATCAACAAATAGGCGAACATAAAGCTGTGCTGGAAAATTTTACAGAATCAACAAACAAAGAATTTTACACCACTAATCTAATTTTTTAAACCAATCTACAACTGCTAGATCTGACAGAACTCGATCACCCCTTAACACCACAAGTCCAAAACCTCTACAAAATCAACACACAAGCACAAATCCACCCAGTCACTGCAACTAATCAACCAACAAAGCAGCAAACTTCACACGAATCCATCCACCATCAATCCCTTTCATCGACTCACTTTTTCCTGGCTTCGCCATTGGCTTTGACATCGACGGAATCCACAACCTTCTCGTCTTCCTCCTCGTAGTCGAGCAGCTCCTCCTCGTACGCCTCGTTGTCTCTCGCCTCGCCCATCTAACACAAAACCACACACAAATTCAACTCATCAGATCAAAAATCAAAGCCCCAAGTACCCAAATTCAATCATTTCGATAAAACAAAGAGGGATTTAGAGAGAGAATTGTTACCTTTCAAAGCTTGATTTGGGGATTTAGGTTTAGGGTTTTGGGGATCGAAGGGATGAGAGAGAATAGAGAGAGAGTGAGACCTAAGGTTTAGAGGGCGGTTGAGAAGTGTGGTTAAATAGTGGGGAGGGGTGTGAATTAACGGTTTTGTTCTTGGGAGTTGGGGTTCAGGTGGGGTGTTGTGTTGAGAGCGTGGAGGGTAGAGTGGTCAATTGGGTGAGGGGATCGGGCAGCGAGACGCGGAAAGAACTACCCAATTAAAAAATAAAAAGAAATTCTAAAAGATTGATTATCCATAATAATTTATATTTGTGTTAAATTATATAGATAAAAGTTTATTTGTATTTGTTAGTGTGTGAAAAAAATGAATGAGAAAAAGTTAAAATAAAAAATATTGATGTAAATAAAATAGAAATATTTTGATAATTTTGTATAAAAAAAATTTCCAAACAATGAAGTATTGTAATTTTTCAAGGATATTTTAGAAAATCAAGTGTTGAAATTTTATTGCACAGAGAAATTTTCCTTTCCATCATATTTATCTGGATAATGGAGTGGTATATTTATGTACTCTAAACTTCACGTAGTTATAAGATAATCAAATATTTTTTTATTTATGAATTCATCATCCAGAAAAACTAATGATATTTCAAACTATACTGAATAAACTTAATAGCAATAAGTAGTATAATTATCATAATTAATTTAGAACAAAGAAATTATATTTTTATTGAAAAAAACTTGAAGAGGTTAGATAGTGGTACGTTTTTCACATCAAAATTGCATTAGGAATCAATCAATTATAAATATATGATGTTAAGGAATGAATTGTTATTTAGGTTTGGTTGGTCATTAATTTGTCATTATTAGTAGTTATCTACTTTCTTAGTATGTCATCCTCTATGACTAATGTATAGGTTTGCTTATTTTGGGTCTAGTATATTGTTTATAAGTTGCTAGCTTATAGATGATGGATTATAAGATCTTATTTATAAATTAAAAATATATGATATTAAGGAATGGTTGATATTTGGGTTTGGTTGATCATTAGTTTATCATTACTAGTAGTAGCTTCTTGTTTATGTTGCAATTGTAGTCTTGCCACGCATGTCTTCTCTTATCGAAATTCATTAGCATTTTGAGCTCTTAGTTGTCCTAATTCAACTGTCAATTGACTAACTTGATTTTTTGTGGTTTAATGTTTGTTCGAGTTTCTTTTCGTAATTCTTGTAACTCTATATCCAATATTTTAATCATATCCTCTAATGATGGTTCATTTTGTTGTTTTTGTTGATTGATGTTATTTCCAACAGCAGGTAGTGCATTATATGCTTGTGGGTTATTGTTAAATTGATTAGGTTGATTCGGTTGACAGTCTTGATGACCTCCCCACCTTAAATTAAGATGATCCTTCCACCCTTCATTATAAAATTTTGAGTATGGGTTATATTTTCTTTGTGGAGGTCCCGAAAATTGATTAAGAGCATTGACTTCTCCATCTTCAAAAAAAAGTTGGGCATGAATCTGTTGGATGTCCTTTGTTTGCACATATTTCACATACTTTCACTTTGTTGAGTGGTATTATTACTCACTAATTGGCTTTCCATTTTAGTTAAGGTGTCGACTTATTGTTTGATTTCATTTGTTTCAACTCCTCTAACATTCCTTATTGTATCAGTTTCAGTGGCATATCATTGTGAATTAGGATCATCTCTTCAATCAGTGCTATGGCATTAGTAGAAGTTTTGTTAGTTAAAACTCCCCCACTTGAAGTACCTATCCATGCCTTATCCATTGAAAAAAGTCCATCATAAAAATCTTGTATGAGTAGTTGTTCAGTTATCTTACGATGAGAACAGGTTGAACATAATTTCTTAAATCTTTCATTAGTTGGCTTGCCACTTTATGTATGAGTAGAAGTCCATTAGTTATTTCAAGAAATACTTTTTGCATATCATCCCAAGTTGTAATGCTACATGGTGAAAATTCATACAGTAAGTCATTGGCTATCCCGTCCACACTCAATGAAAAAAGCATATAATTTAATAGTGTCTTCCGTAGCTCCATCAACTCTCATGGATTCACACACAACATGTAATTCATTAATGTAACGGTGAGGAGCTTCGCCGAGTAATCCACGAAAAAATTAGTAGACAATGAACTAAATCAGAAATAAGTTTAAAGTTTTCGTTCACTCCGGGAACAAGCATAAAGAGTATCCCTCAACAGTAGGAGTGGAAAGCTCCTTGAGGGTTTGGTTATTTGCAGTAGCCATTTCAAAATTAAAAACTGAAACATGCTCACCGAGATTAGATGAAGATGATTCTGGACTTTGAGGTGGAGATCTACGTGCTTCGGTCCTTACTCTACAAAGGGATGGATGCTCGTAACCTTTAACTTCAAGTATCTAAACGATTTTCTTCACTCATGGCCTGATCTCCCTTCAAATTTTAAGTTTCATGCATTGCTAAAAACAACCTGAAAATAAAAAGAAAAAATTAATAAATCTCAACTTAAATTAAAATATAGCAAAAATCAAAAAGATGATATCGTTCCCCCAACAACAACGTCAAAATTTGGTATGTGTTGTAGTTCCAAAATACACCCCCACTAAAAATACTGCTAATAAAGTATAGCAATGAAGGATCGTTCCCACGAGGAACAGTGATTCAAACAATAATTTTGCTAAATAAACTCAAAATATGAAATATCCCTAACAAGGGGGTTGTTGTAAGAAATGATCAGAAATAATTCAACTAATTAATTAACTAATTGAATGAGATGAAAATTATAAGTTTTGATCTATATGAATAAAACGTAGTAAAGAACATATTAGTCACCAGCTACTGGATCAATCATGCACATGAAAATATATTTTTATTGCATTTTGATAGGTTAGCTACAATAGATATAGAAATATAATATATATTCGTCCATAAGATATTAATGATAAATAAAAGAGAGTAATTAGAATTAATGTGAAGACCATGAAGATTTATTAATCACAAGATTGATGGAAAAAAAAGAATTCACATATAATCTAGTCCATTTGTATCATAATATATCAATGACTATTAATAATATAACAAAGATTATATCTTTTCATCATTAATATATCTTTACTTTAGATATGATTAAAGAGATTATCAATAGCTATAGATAAATCCAAGCATAACCCTAGGTGATCAATCTAGAGAACGACATGAAATATCATCGGAATAAAAATATGATCATATTAAATATCAAAATAATATAATAACCATGAAAATTAAGAATATAGTCTCATGGTCCACGTCACTAGACCATCTACATGTCTCCACTAACTAATTTACGCTACGATCATGGTTACAATGAAACCAATAACCCAAGATAAAACAATTGAACCCATCAAAATCACAGAGATGATATGATGATCAATGGTTCTTTGCATTGAGCATATCGTCTTCAATCTTCAATGCGTCGATCGTCTTCTTGTAGATCTAGATCTACTTTTTATAAAGACAAAAGAGTCTCTAAATAAAACTAGGATAAAAACAATGAACGTCTCTCATCTAAATCGGATAAAATGGTCCCTTATATATATAAAAAATAATCAAAATCTAAAAATAATTGAAAATTCGGATAAAAAAATCTCGTGAGAAATGATCGTCTTACGGCCGTGAAAGGGCTTGTTACGACAGTGACAGAGCACGCTACCTCCGGAATTGTATTCTCTAGCACATCATGGCCATGACCTCCCGTCTTCATAGGCATGAAAAATTGAGTCATGATCGTGAACATGTCTATTGGTTCAACCTCGAATTTTCTTGAGTTTCATAACCTCCAATACATCCTTTATGGTCATGAACATGTCCATAAATCACGTTGTCATTATCAAATGCACCAAAGACGTCCGTTTAAGCTCAAACTGTCATCGGTCTTCAAAATCATCATTCACGCACATTAATCTTCACATGAACATCGTCCATCATCTTCGAATTGACTCATCATGTGAATTAATGCTCAAATTGTCATCAAACTGTGGTACCTACACAATAAAAAAAAAAAAAAAAAAAAGACAGTATCATATCCTCGACAACAAAATGCAACTAAAAAACTAAGAGATATTCAAAACACACTAAAAAAAAGAAAATAACGCAAGAAAAACATGTGTATTTTTACACTCATTAACTGTAAGGGCTGGTTTTTGATGATGGACTACATCTCAACTTTTTTGTGTTTAAGTTGTCTAACACCAAGTTTAAACATGTCATTCTTACCAATGAGATCTCATTTTCTAATTTCAACTTAGTGTGTTCAAATCTCAATTTAGCACGGTTTTCATCAAGAACACTTAGATATCTATGAAAGCAGTGAATATTTCAATCAGATTGTTTCTAAGCAGAATATGGATATCTTTTCTGAATGAATCGAAATCAGTATCCACTTATCATCTTTATTGTTCGTTGTCATCAAGCATTACATTGAGTTGTTGTCTTCACTCTTCTCATCACCAACACCTTCATCACTCCTTGAATTGATCTCGTCTCAAGTCTCACTTGCCAAGTCTTTTTTATGTCAGATTATTAGAATCACACTTTTCTTGCCTTTGGATTCTTGCTTCATCAAATAGCAATCCTTTTGAAAGTGATCCTTTTTTTTCATATTTGAAAACCTTGGTTAGCATTAGGCTTAAATGGTAAGGAACCTTTAGGTTTAGATTAAGAAGACTTTTCTTTTCTGGCTCTAAAATTTTTGGCAAATTTTAGATACTTTCTGATAAAAAAAAAATACAAGTTTGTCTTCGTCTGATATTGAAGGTCCAGGTTCTTCCTTATGAGCCAATTTTACTAAAAGAACCAGTCATTTGCTTTTCTCAGCTGCTTCAATAGCACCATGATGATGTAAGAAATTCTCATGTGTCAGTAATGAGCCAATGAGGTCGTCATCTTCATTTCTTCGAAGTTTCTGGTTTTTTGAATTGCTGTTTCTTTTGGCTTCCATTATCTATGAAAACTTCTTAAAATTTTGTGGATCTGGTTCTCCATTTCAACAGGTTGATTTAATGAATCTACCTCATTCACAATGTCAGTAAATCGAATATATATTTTAGAGATATATTTATCCCTTTTCATAATAAACAACTTATACTTTTTAGTAAGGAGATCTATTTTGAAACATTTTATCGACCGGATACCTCATAAGTTACCTGGAGTTTATTCCATATTTCTTTTGCAAATCTACAAGGTAAAACCCCATTGTATTCTTTTAAAGATAAATCCCATATGAGTAGCTTTTTGACTTTTACATACTTCTGTATTTTAACAAGGTCATCTTCATCATATTTCTCTTCTGGTTTTGGAACCGTCTCTCCTTTGTCATTTTTCATTTCGACCCTAATAGACTTGTTTTGATGACATGCCAAAGTTGAAAATTTTTCATCATATATATATATGGATTTTCATGTGTTCCTTCCGCTTGGAGTAGTAAGTGCTATCGAAGAGGGAAGGTTTTTGAGATGAGAGTCCCTTTCTATAATCTTATGACCATTGTGTGATCTATTTCTCACGTGGTTGGTACATAAGAAGAACAAGCTCTGACATCATTAATAAGTTTCAGTCATAAGAAATATTTTATGAGGGAAAATGGGATGAACTAAAACTAAAATTATAATATGAACCAATTCTTAGTGAAACACAGTTTTTGAATGAGTCGATTCTTATATTTTTCATTTTCTTTTTTCCTAAAATTTTATAAATGATCAAGAAAATAAACAATATAGGAAAAGCAAATTGCAAGTGACAGTAGATGCATAGTAGTTCGTCCCAATTTGGTTAGGGAGTTACATCCACTATACGACACATAACAATGTACTATATAAATCACCTTTGTAAGTATACTCTTGATCTTTTGCTCACAGCTCACCAAGTACTTGTCTTCCTATGTTGTCCCTCTCACCGAGCACACTACAACACAATCACCTATATCTACTTCCCTAAACTAGATGATTCTTTGCGAAATACATCCTAGTGGTCTGACTCAACAACCAATAAAGAACCTTGGTCTCGGTTATAAATCAATCACAACTCTATAAGTGTGATCGATGTCGAATAACTCGATCATACAATTCGATTACCTATGTATATATAGGGCTTGACATCATAATCAAACATCACAAGTCACATTAATTGGTTGATAAGAGTATCTCGACCTCTAACTACTAAGGTTAGAATTCACCCGGTTATCTTCCTTTGTGAAAATAGAATTCAAACCTCCTTAAATCATTAAGGATTCAAGTTGAAAATCTTCTTTCAAAAATTCTCAACTCTTTTAGTCTCCTTAAGCTCTATGTGTTTTGGTGATCAGCAAAACATTTCTTATGTTTCTTAAATAATAAACCTTTGAGAAACAAATCAGAAAGTGGTGGAAGAAGTGAAAGACAGAAGAAAATAAGTCAAAACAGATTTTCCATGTTTTCCTAAGTTTTAGGGAATTTTAACAAAATACGACTGATCAAATTTGTCCCGAAACGTCCATACCATCTGTTAAATTATATTTTTCCTCAATAGAAATCATTGATCAAAATAGAAAATATCTTTTTAGACCACGATCCCATAGAATCAGGAGTTTTAAAACTGAATCACTTACTAACATAAGAACCGGTTTTATCGGAACTCAAGAGTCGATTCTTTCAAAACATTTTCAATGTTAACTGAATAGAACCTAAGTGCTCAACAATTCCAAACTATAAGACTAAGATGTCGTGTCTTATTGTTCTTATACAAGATTTTAGATTGTAGATCTCCATTTAGCATCTAATAAATCGTGTACTTCACTTGAGTTGCATATTTTCATCAATGAGGCTCATCACTTGAACCAAGAACTTCAATTTGTCTATCAAGTTTTGATCTAAGAGCTTCAAACTATCTCCTTTGTAGGACCAAATGATCTTCAGGTCCATCCCTGCTTGATCCAAGACTTAATGCGTTCCTTTAAGGTTCAAATCTAAATATACACCTACATACATAAAAACTTAAAACATAATTATTGCACAATTATTTGTTATCATCAAAACTCACGTGGTTCAACAAGATATATATGTATAGAAGTGCACACTTGAGGAGGGGTAAAGTGATCACTAGAGATGGGTTATGTGTCCTTTTAAACAGATTTCAAATGTGTTCCATGATTTTTTTTCCATTTATATTACTCCTTTCGTTTTATAAAAGTTGCAATAATTTGACTTTTGTTATTATTCAACACGTATTTTATGAAACTATGTTCTATCACTAAATGATGCAAAAAAATATCGCGTAAAACACCGAAAGTTAAACTATATGATAAAAATTAACATTAGTATTTTACACAAAATTTGCAAAATAAATAAAATTATTTGATCGTTGTGCAACGTGAGTCAAAGTTTGTCTCGACGGATACACACGATCAAACTTTTATAACTTTGTGAGATGGAGGGAGTATTAAATGCAAGTATTCTCAAATATGGAAAAAGACTATTCCTATTGAATATAATTGTATAAGTAGTATTTTTCATCAAAACTAGATCTTGTGTCTATGAAAAGTGAAAGTTGTTAATTACACAAGCTTCAAGGATCCTTATTAGACATGAGATACTTTTCATGTATTGATGAAAGAGGATTCACTCATAATTAAAACTTAACAAGCTAATTAGTAAAAAAAAACTTAACAACCTAAGAATTCAATTTATGCCATTCATTATATTAATTGTAGGGGAAAAAAAACGAACTTTATTAGGAAAGTCAGTTTATATAAATAAGCTAAGTGCAAATCATGGAAGACTTCATCTTGTCCTCAATATTCCTCAAGAAATTACTTGTTTTAGTGGTTGATGATCAAATCTTTGATCATTCTATTACTATTGGATCAATGGTGAGATTTTTCAGCTTGTCCCGTCTTCGTAGTATTCATTGGTTGCCTATAGCAATACATGAAACTTATTCATAAAAGTAAATTGTCATTTTTTAACGTCGACAACAATACATTACAAGTGTCTCTTTTGATTAACTTCCCGATATCGATACGATTTGGAATGCACAATTTTGGTTCATCGGAATTCCAATGTACGTCTTCATACTAGTATTCGTTTTCACTATTTTCCTTCTGTAGGAAGCTTCACTTGCTCTGCTCATCTATGGCATACTGTTGAATGTCTTGTGTCATGACCTTGCGGTCGCAAGATCTCCTCCCATGGCTATCATAACGTCGACGGCGAGCAAGGATGTTTCAGATGGCAACTCTACCTTCAATGTGATAGATTATGGGGCATTTGGAGATGGCATGACCGATGACTCTCAAGTGAGACTGGAAAAGACATCGTCATAGATAGTAATTAGTAAGTACTAATTAGAGAGTGGTTGATTATGGGGCACATAACCTTAGTTGTATAATCATTATCGTACATATTCTTACAAATTCGAACCGATGAATATTTACATATTATACATCGCGCCTTTGATTCTTGATTTTTGCATATTTAGGCCTTCACCAAACAATGGAAAGATACACGCGAAGTAAGTGAAGGAAGTCCAACATACGTGATTCCAGGAGGGACGAAGGCATTCTTTCTGAAACCGCTAGCATTTATCAGGCCATGCAATTCTTCGAGGCGGGAATTCAGGTTGAATTTTATGGTCTTGGAACCACTCTCATCTAATTTACTGTGAGGATCTGTAATAGTAGGATACATAGCCAAAAATATCATATACGTCATGATGAAGCATCTGCAATTCTTTAAGCCTGATGACAGGTTGTTTATAAAATGAAGCATCTGCACATTTAATTGACTTGAAAGTCCATGGTAAGTGATTGTGTAATTAATCATGAAACCATGGATTGGCCAATATATGAAGAAACGACATAAACTGTACTTATTGTCTTTTTATTGGATAGTAGTTGCAAGGAGATCTAATAGGGCCCAGCAACCGAAGTAGACTGGAATGGCTGCAACAGGAAAAGTTGGATTTCCTTCTCAGACGTTAGCTCAGGCCAACTCGACGGCGGCTCATTCTGGTGGAGGAATTCGTCTGACTCTGAGGTATCTGTGTTTTAACTTTACATGGGATTGCAATATTTTTCTGAACTAATGATACGGGGAAAGTGGGGTTGATATGGCCAAAACAAGCTGCAATCCTCGTACAAATCTAATTTTTAAAAAGAAAAATAGCATAAAATCTTTTTGAATTATTCGACGGTGACATATGATTCATCTAAATTCTAAAAATATACAATTGATCCCTTATCGATTCCTAAATGATGTTTCATGTCAAAATAATTTGATATTATTAAAACTAGTGGAGAATGTACAATTGATTCTCTCATGAACTTCTTTTAATTTGATTTTACGTCAAAATAATGTGATTTCTTTTAATCATATGGGATTAAATGTTTATTTTTTAACTTGAATCGGTCATCTCTCATTAAATGATGAATTTTTGGATTTTTAAAAACAACTTTATATGTGGAGTTGCAGATGATGCAGCCCCTTTGTCGGTGAGGCTGCAGCTTGCTTGACTACAGTTAATTTTATATTATACTGATTGATACCCTTTGATCTGTTTTGTTAGATTGTTACGCAGGGTAGCAGTTGCGATCAGCCTATGGTAAGATTTATATTTTAGATACGCTTGAGCTATATTTGCATCTATATTTCTGTGGAATTTTTATGAGCATACAAGTATTATCGTGCAAAGCTCATGAATAGATGAAAGCCAAAGACACCAAAATGACGAGCTACCATCTATGAGCTAGGCCGATTTTGCCTACTCCTACTTGCCAAAGTGTACGACGTGTAGTGTGGAGTTTTCCTGCAGGCTGTACACTTTCATAATTGTAAAGACCTTCATGTAAATGACCTAAAGGCCTTGAACAGCCCAAGGAATCTCATTTCCATAAACTATTGCGAGAACGCAGACATCCCAAACGTTCAACTCACTGCACCAGAAGACAGCCCCAACACCCATGGGATTGATATTTCAGTTTCATCGAATATCCATATCCATGACTCTATCGTCGGAACAGGTAATCAAATGCTCTTTAAGGATAGATTGTGCCAATTTTCATCGCCATGGATCGTAAGCTGCACACTATAACTACTTGTATCTGCTTAAGTTTCTATGTATTTCAATGGTGGATGTGGGTGATGATTGTGTAGCTATGAACAATGGCTCGTCATATATCAATATAACTCGTCTTGCATGTGGACCAGGTCACTGCATAAGGTCTATGTTGGTTATTGGCTTCTTGATGTGTGTTGTTCGGTTAAGACTTCAGAGAATACACAAGGGGCAAATTACAGTATACTGCAGCCCTTTTTTTTGCCCAAGTATTTTACATAACGTTCATGAATCTTCCATTGTTTTTTTCATATTAGCGTCGGAAGCCTGGGACCCAAAAGGGGCACCTGAGACAGTACAGAACGTCTATGTCCGAACTGTAGCTTCAGTGGAACTACAAATGGAGCAAGGATTAAAATATGGGAGGTAAGTCGATTCGCAAGTTCATTACAAGAAAATAAGATAATTTATCATGATTTAACTTGGTTCTTGATACAGGGTGGATCAGGGTACGCAACCAACATTGCATTCGAAGATATCATAGTTGATGATGCCAGGAATCCAATAATCATAAATCAGCACTACTTTATTACTGGTGACAACTGCCCTCATGAGGCCACGACGGCGGTCCAAGTGAGCAATGTCATATACCATGGTTTTCAGGGAACATCAGCAAGCAAGATAGCAATCCATTTAAATTGCAGTGAGTCTGTTCCATGTACGAACTTAGTCTTCGATGGCATTGATCTTGTTCCTGGTTCATTTGGAGATAAAGTAAAAGCCTACTGTGGCAATGCGGAAGGGACGATAGTCGCTTCTTCCGTAGCCAAAGATAGATTGTCTACTGAATGGTTCGTGACGAGTGTTAGTCCTGGCACTTTCATTCCAATGTATATCAAGCAGGCGGAGATGGCTACAGTCGTCCACCTTGATGCTTAGAGCTCATAGTCATTCGTGCAGGTGATGTGTTAAGTAAGAATTTAAGATATCATTTTTGTCAACAGGAACCTCGAATATGCATGATGAGGTTGAATTGATGTATACAGAAAACTGAAAATTGGATTTACACTGATCTAAATACTTACTGGATCCAATGTTATAAGTAGGATTACACTGATATAGTGACAGTGAAGTGCTATTGTCGATCATAGTTAGTTAACTCCGCAAATAACCGTGTCTAATCTAAAAAGCAACTTTGCTATATTTTCCTTTTTTTTTAATAAATGCATTTTCCCAGTTCTAAAACAGAACACCCAGAAAAGAAAAATGTAGATATTCAGATCTTAAGCAATACTATTTTTATTTTTGAAGGGGAGATCTTAACGAATACTATTAATTACTTGTGTCCATCTCAAAATGCCAAAACTTGATCTTGGTATGTTAAAATCCAAGATTAATGAGCTCAAAAGTGAAATCAGTTTAAGGTAATCATGGATAACGATCTCAATATTCTTTGCTGATCACATGTGAGAACAGATATAAATACGTGATGCAGCCGATGCTTCATCCAATTCCATTCTTGTAAGGAGCTAGTTAGCATACATACATTGTTTCACGTAGTATTTACCTTCGATTGTGTAGGACATCATTAGAATCAATGGTTAGTCATGTCGAGTTTCCTACATGATTATTTGCTTTGAAAACCTACGAGCTAGTTTAGATCTATGAGACATATCGTTTTGCGAAAATATTCGAATAATATTTTATGTAATTCTTTGTTGGACTTATAAACAAACCCCTGCAACGCTCTTGTGTTTTTCATGTATTCTCTATTCTTGCAGGATTCTTCTGCAAGTCTTGTCATTTATAGCTTATTAGTGCTGATCAATATCCTACGCAAAAACAGCATTATCGATGCGAGGGACATTCCAGCACCAGCGCCAAGTCCAGTAAGCTGTGAGGTTGAAACAAGTGGTACCACCTTCAATGTGGTTGACTATGGAGCCTACGGAGATGGCCAAACCGACGACTCTGGAGTAAGGATAACTAGACAGACTATTATTTTTCAGAAGTAAAGTTGCAGACTGATTACAGGTTTCAATTAACATAAATTCATGACATTGTGTATATAGGCTTTCCTCAAAGCATGGACAGCTGCATGTGGAGCCGGCGTAGTAACTCCTTCTTTCATTGTTCCCTCGGGGAAGACGTTCTTCCTAAAGCCGATACATTTTCCAGGACCGTGCAAAGCATCTAACATCATTGTTCAAGTAAATACCATTGCAACAAAAGCATGTTAGATTTACAGATTTGATGATCGGTATTCGACTGTGCAAAGATGTCTTTATTGTTAAGGTGCTAAAATTAAACATGATGATATTTGTTGAATAGATTCAAGGAAATATGGTAGCGCCCAATACATTTGATGGCTGGACCGGATGCAAATCAAATAGTTGGATTTCCTTCACAAACATGCAAGGGCTCAAACTAAATGGATCTGGCCGGCTTGACGGCCAAGGCTCTCTCTGGTGGAACACTAGCAAACTTCCGATACAGGTCCCCTGCTTACCCAGCACCGTATATTTGGTATTTGTTATACTGCATACTCAATTCCTACTTTTTCTTCGTTTGTTTTTTATCTACAGGTATCCAATTGCCAGGGACCTGCGGTAAGATTTCTACTTATTCACAAGAAAAGTTAGATAATCTCTATCATAGTTCAACTGGTTCAAACAGATACTAGATTTCATGGCCAAGAAATTTATCAAAGCTATATTTATTTTCGATGATCGTGCTAGCTACATGAAATCTACAAATGAATTCCATACTCAACTAAAGTGGACTTTCGCTCCAGCTTATGATCAGTAGTTTGCCCAACTCACGCTACCTTACTGACAAGGTTGAGTGAAAGGCTTCAACTGACAAAGCGAGATTATCAATTTCCTAAAGCTATCGTTTCTGTGTGAATCCCTTTGAGATCAGAAACTAACCAAGACACTGATAAAACCCGGAAAGGCCTATAGTAATATCACACAGGAATTACAACTCAGAAATGTTTTTCCCAACCTTCTCAGGCATTGAAATTTGCAAGTTGTCAAGGTCTTCAAGTAAAGGGCATCAACTCCATAAACAGCCCCAAAAACCACATCTCCATATGCGATAGCGATAATGCAGATATCTCAAACATTCATCTCCAAGCACCAGAAAATAGCCCCAACACAGATGGAATCGACATCGCCCGCTCTTCCCATATCTTTGTTCATGATTCTACCATTGCAACCGGTAAGCAATGCTAGTCCCTTGAGGTACACTTGCAGCAATCAGATCTTATTCATTCCGCTAAATTTTACTATGCATAATTTGTTAATATAGGAGATGATTGTATGGCCATCAACGCTGGTTCATCATTCATCAATGTTACTCGTGTTACATGTGGACCAGGTCACGGCATAAGGTTTGTTATATCCTTTGAACTGTTAGACTGGTCTATATGGTTTCCTATCTCATATGTTTCTGTTGTTATATTTCTAGTGTTGGAAGCTTGGGAGCAAAGGGAGCCAGTGAAACAGTACATGATGTACATGTGTTCAACTGTACCTTCACTAGAACGAAAAATGGAGCGAGGATCAAAACATGGCCGGTAAATCAATAAGCTCATGACTAGACATTCATAGAAGAGTATACTCAAAAACTAACTATGTCGGGACATGTTACAGGGTGGATCAGGGTATGCAACCAACATTACCTTCGAAAGCATCATAATTGACAATGCCGAGAACCCCATAATCATAGACCAGCACTACTGCGATGGTCAACCCTTGAAGTGTCCAGGTGACCCGTCACAGGTCAAAGTGACCAATGTGATCTATCGCGGTTTCAATGGAACATCCGCCAGCAAGATCGCCATCAAGCTGGATTGCAGTGAGAAAGTCTCGTGCAATAACTTGGAGTTTGATAACATTAACTTTATTCCAGCTCCGTCTGTGGATCACGTTCAAGCCTACTGCAATAATGCGATTGGGATAATCGATTCTCCCTCAATACCAAGCTTAAATTGCCTAAAACGTTCACTAGTTTAGTTTTTCATCATGATATTATATTCCCTGACTTAGGTATGTTCACATCATCTCCATAATTATATTGCCCAAAAAAAAAAACTTCTCGTAAATCAAATGAAGTATTCTGCATTTTCTTGCATTGCTGTTAAGTTTGACCCAACTACTTTGTAATTCTCACAACAAAATAAACCAACTTCAGCATATATATACATACCTAGAAACAATTATGTAGCAGAAATAGGCATGTATGTCTCCGCCCGCCATCTCCCTGGCCGTGATTAATAAGTTCTTCCGCTCCTTCCTCGTTGTTCCCTTCCTCAAGCTCATCGAGCACCTCCCTCCACACACATTCTCTCGGCTTAGCTGAAATGTAGTGAACAAAAGATAAAGATAAAAGATAACAATCCAGATCATCCTATTAAATACCGGGAGAAGGTTTTCTGATGCACACAATGAGAATCACTTCAATGACCAATAAACAACGGAGAAACTTCATACAAGAAAGGTTGCAGTTGATTGATCCATTGATACATTGAATAGTATGCGCAGATCAAACCCAGATTCGTGTTTACGAAACATAGTATGTTGCGATTTAATGTAGATTTCAACAAATGTTAAACTCTGTTCTTTTCTTCCATTTTTCAACATATCTCATAAAGTCCAAGTCGTTCACCTATCCCAAATCACCATATATATGTGTATAAAAGGTCATTAAACGAGTTGGAGATAAGCTTGAGAGTTGAGAATCTGAAATGAAGAAATGCATTGGTGGAAAAAAAAAATTAAATTATGGTTTAACAAAAGACATTTAGTGTAAACCATTGTACCGAATTTGGATCATGTTATTTAAAACAATCAACTCTATGAAATCTTGTGGAATATATTAATTACATGAATCTATCTGATAACCATAATTAACTTGAGTAGATAATGCAAAAATCCAAGCTTAGATTAATGAACTGAAAAATGCAGTTAAAGGACACTTTTGAAAAAGATATTAGGGTTCTTGGTGATCACTTGTAAGAGCGCATATAAATACACAAAACTTCATCCAATCCGATTCATAACGAACTAGATAGCGTATATGCTTTGTTTTACCGTAGTATTCGAGTATTTACCTTCGGTTGAATAATTTCATTAGAATCAATGGTTAGTCGAGTCGAGCTTCTTTCATAATCAATACGCATTAGTTAGTTGGAGGATTCACCAGCTCGATGAAATATATCGTCTTGTGAATCTATTCTGTTCACATTAATTCAACACTTTGTCGGACTTATAAAGGAAACCTCGTAATGCTGTTTTGTTTTTTCATTTGTTCTCTATTCCTGCAGGCGGCTTATATAACTCTTCTTTTTTATGGCGTGCTGGCGCTAAATATCCTGCCTCATGGCAACATTGTTACAGGACAACCTACCACGGACATCCCAGCACCCGTGCCGACAAGCCCCGGTGTTCCAACAAGTGGTGCCGTCTTCAATGTTGTTAACTACGGAGCCCGTGGAGATGGAAGAACCGATGATTCTTGGGTAAGGATAACACAACAGACTATTTCCTGTTAGCAACAAACTCAATGTCGTCCGAGTAACGTTTTTCATAATGTATTGGCATTGTGTAAATAGGCATTCGTCAAAGCATGGTCAGCTGCATGTGGAACGAGCGGAGCAACTCCTACTTACATTGTTCCCTCCGGGAAAACCTTCTTTATAAAGCCGGTACTGTTTTCAGGACCGTGCAAATCATCCAGCATCGTTGTTCAGGTAATACCATATAAAAGTGATTGTGGTAGACTTACAAATTAACAACAATCTTTCTTCTAACGTACTTGATTTAAACATGAGATCTGTTTAATAGATCCAAGGAAACATGGTAGCACCCAGCACATTCGACGGCTGGACTGGATGCAGATCAAATAATGGTTGGATTTCATTCACCTATATACATGGCCTCAACGTAAACGGATATGGCCAGCTTGACGGCCAAGGCTCTATCTGGTGGAGAACTAGCCGCCCTCCGGTACTGATTGTTAAAGATATTAAACTCACGTCGAAGTTTGGATAAAGCTTATAACAAAATAAATAGATCATGAACCTCTCCTTCTATTGACAATTAGTTTTAGGAGTGAACTGTTTCTACAATGATCTCCCATACTTCCCTTGTTATTTGTACAATTAATCAATTCTTATCTTTTTTTTCCTTTGTGGCTTTAATGTACAGGTATCATGCCAGGGTCCTGCGGTAAGATTTCTACTTGAGCATATCCTGCATAAGCCAATTTTTTACTCGTCTTTTTTCTCTTTTTTCGTTTTCTTTGTTTCTTTTTTCTTTTTCTTCTTTTTTTCTTTTTTGGCTTCCCTTCTCAGGCACTGTATTTTTTGAGTTGTGCCGGTCTTCGCATAAATGGCATCAGGACCATAAACAGTCCCAAAAATCACATCTCCATAACCAGTTGCAACAACGCCGATATCTCAAATGTTCGACTCCAAGCACCTGGAAATAGCCCCAACACAGATGGAATCAATATCTCCAAGTCGAACTACATCAATATTCACGATTCTAACATTGGAACCGGCACGCATTGCTAGCACCTTCGGTACTTTTAACCATCAGAACATACGTACTAAGCTGATTTCCGTGTGTGCAATGTAGGTGATGATTGCGTGGCCATCAACGGCGCTTCATCATTCATCAATATCACTCGTGTTGCGTGTGGACCAGGTCATGGTATAAGGTTCGTTGTACTTCCTGAAAAAATATACTCCTCGACCTATATGAGCACTTTTCTTACATGTTGTTAAATTTCTAGTGTTGGAAGCTTGGGAGCGAGAGGAGTCTATGATACTGTGCATAATGTTTATGTATACAACTGTAGCTTTACTAGAACCCAAAATGGAGCTAGGATCAAAACATGGCCGGTAAGTCAATAACACTGAGTCGACAGATATCGGAGAGTATATGCAAAAGCTAACTGTGTCGGTACATGTTACAGGGTGGATCAGGGTACGCGACCAACATTACCTTCGAAAGAATCACAATCAACAATGCACAGAACCCAATAATCATAGACCAGCACTACTGCAATGGTCAACCCAAGTGTCCTGGTCCTCCGTCAGGGATCCAGGTGACCAACGTGATCTATCGTGGTTTCTATGGAACATCCGCCGATAAGGTTGCTGTTACGCTGGATTGCAGCCAGAAAGTTCCGTGCAGCAACTTGCAGTTCGATAGGATTAACCTTGCTGGAGCAGGACTTCAAGCCCTCTGCAATAATGCGAAGGGGAGGATGGATTCTCCATGCACACCAAGCATAGGTTGCCTGAGAAGTTAGATAGTTTAGTTTCTTGTCATTGTATTCCGTATCTTTGATATGTTCGATCACTTTGCATTGTAATCTTGCAAAGCAATTCGCTTAGAGGAGTCCCCATCAAGAAACATCCTCCAGAATAAAGATATTTATTCGATTTATCGGCTACATCATCAAAGCAAAAACTCTGAATCTATCACTTAAATCTGTTTGGATAAAAAATGGATATGCATATCTCATACTCTGTTACATCTCAAGTTGTCCTCTATTCTCACTATATCCACTATGAACCACATTGCCATTACAATTATGCCGACTTCAGTTATATGTCTCCATCTGGATCATCCTCTATTCTCAGTCAACGTTTATAATTAGTACCTCCTCGACCCATATCTCCAGGGCTTCCCCTTCCCGTTTCCCTTAACGTGATCCACATATGCTTCTGCTTCTTCCTCTTCGTTCCCTGCCTCAAACACCTCAGCCCACCTTCTGGTGTTAATAGGGTTGGTTCAGGTTGAATGGTTCAGTTTTTACAACCCAAATCAAAACGGAACAGATTAATTAATCAATTTGAATTTTAAAATTAAAATCGTTTATTAATGATTTTGATTTCTTCAGTTTTTTTATATGATTTTCAATGCTTTCGTGTTAAATAATTCGTGATGATAATTATAAATGTCATTTATTAAAAGAGCCAATTACAAATTAGTTTTTTTTTAATTTTATTAATTATCAATTGGTCATACCATATAATTAGTCATGAGATTGAAATGTTAGACAATCTTACCCACCATTTAAAAAGGAAACAAAATATTTGATAGAAGCGGAGAAGCTGACATTGATTCCTTTTTCATATATATAAATAAAGGATTATATTCAACCAAAAATACCATTAATTATACTAAAAGTATATAAATAAAGGATTTTTTTACTAACAAAATAAAAAATATTCAACCAAGATAAAGAGAATATATGATTGAAGGTTTATATTTTAATTTCTACAAGTGGCAAAGAAAATAACCTAGATATTAGATTATCTTAGGTTTAAAATAATATAATACGTTTAATTTTTAAACTTAACAATCTTATATAAAATAATTATGATAATTAATTCTAAACAATTCAATAATGAATTCTAAACCATTCTATCAATCGGTTTATCATCAATTAATTGCTTCTATTACATTTTTTTATCAATTAATCGTTTCTATTCGTTTTTTTTCCTATTAATCAGTTTCATTTTATAAAATAAAATCAAACCATATAATAATCAATTCGATCACCTGCTCCCATTGCTAGAATGATCTAGCAAACTTGGGTAATCGTCTTTCAGAGACTTCAACCCCGAGAGCTCAAGATACCAATCTAAAGTTTGATTCATAATGTGGAATTTTCGTCCCAGACAGATATTGACAGTAATTATGAACAGATTGGGTCATCCAAACTTTCCAGCAATGTAATACAAATAAAAAGTCCAAAGCAGCTTTAAAAAAAAAATGAGAACCACTTGACTAACCAGTAACTAAAAACAACAAAATCGTCAAAGGTTGTAGTCTTTGTAATATCGTTGCATACACTAGTTTAAGCCGAGTATACTGCTACTTCAACTCTACCAAAGA
The DNA here is from genome assembly GCA_001925005.1 of Drosera capensis. Taxonomy (NCBI): domain Eukaryota; kingdom Viridiplantae; phylum Streptophyta; class Magnoliopsida; order Caryophyllales; family Droseraceae; genus Drosera; species Drosera capensis. The sequence goes on from LIEC01011266.1 coordinate 96,856, forward strand.
TAGATTCCCAGAAGAAACTGTCACCAACATGAAAAGAAGCCAATGCTAATTAGTTTGAGAAGCTCATCAGAGGCATGAGCCCATATAAGAAGCTTCTTCGATACCCCTTAGTCTTGCTCTTCCCCATCTTCCACTTCGATAGCAGAAGCAGCGATCAGGTCATCAAAGTTATCTGATTTTCCCAGCACGATCTCAATCTGTTGGAAATCCACAAACACAGATAGTTAACACTTCAGCTCTATTTTGTTGGCCGCTAGATACCCGAACATTCTAGGATGCCAAGGTTCAATAATCAGAAATGTTGGTTTTGGCATTAACTGGTTGCAACTTTTCCTTGCAAATCATCAGTCTCGGTGTATGGAATGAAAGAGAGTGGGTTACAGAGCCCAATAATTCTTGCTAGCTTCCTGTTACTTTGCGCCAAGAAGCATAGCCTAATAATGCTGGGGACTGCTCAAGCATATGCATATCCAACTGCACGATGCTGATCCAAGCCCCATGGACTAATGGAAGAAGCACCAAATGGTTTCCTCTTGTCTACTAACATTGAAGAAGAAAGTAGATTACTAACCTTTGCCTTCGGGATAGGCCGTCCACCAGGTTCACCAATGTCAATTGTTGAAGTTGCAATTCCTGTTCATTTTAAAAGGGTCAATGAACCTGAGTGTGGTGCAAAAACCAAGGGAAACAAGAAGCTAATGACTTAATTGATACTCCTAGATTTTAACCCAAGAGGCACGCATATTTTTTCCCTTCTACCTTCCATTTCTACAAGATGCATGAATATTTTTTAAGCATGCTCTTTCTAGTGGTCTTGAATATCTTCCACTGTGATGTTAAATATAACAACTTCACATTATTAGTTGTTTATACAAGGAATAGCTAGTCATGTATTTATGACTTATCAACGCTTGATTAAACATGTATTAAGCATACGATCCCAATTACACATCCAAATGGTGTGTTTGCATATCAGACATAAGTAGATGCTCAAACACGTGGGTGCCGAAAAGTTGAGGAAATGAAAATAAAGGACACACTTCTGCGTTATAAATAACAGGAAGCTAAACTAAGGAAATTAAAATGAACAAGGTGCAATTGAGAAGCACAAAAGAATCTTACTTTTCACGATGGCATATCCATTACTCTTCAGAATCTCAGAAACTGTGATGACCGAGGTGATGGCTGCAGAAATGTAAGAGCATCTCAACTTTAGATGACAGGTTACTCCAATAAAATAGGAGCATTGCAACAATTCCAAAAATCAGAACACAAGGGCACCACCAATTTTCAACAATTCAGGGCCTTCCAAAAAACGATTGAGCATAAAACTGTTGCTATCCACCACAGTCTGTATGCAAAAATACGGGAAAATCCAGTAGGAATGTAGTCATCCGAATTTATGCATAAAGAAAGAAACTGTATAGGAGATTACTTGCTTTTGAGGCAGAAAGAAGTAAACTCCTCTCCACAATCTCTATGGTTTACTTCTTGCAATGAAGAAGTGCACACAGTATGCCTATAGGTGGCGACTTACACACGCTCACTAATAAGTTAATGACATCTAATCTTGCCTCCCACAAATGATCGCTCGGTTGTATAGTGTGCATTACTATATTATGCTTTTACAATTATTTAAAAAAAAAAAAAAAAAACAAACATACCCTTCTTCCTCTATCACTCACAAGAAGCGGATCTATTAGCAGTTTAGCACTACTTTACCTATTACAGAAAAAGCTCCACGGACTAGTATAGCATTACTTCCGCCACAAATAGAAATTATCTTTCTAGAAATAACTTCTGATGGTAATTATTGCGGGTCACATACCATCATGAATACATTACCATGTTTCTACTATTTGAAAGACAAGTCAGTGATAGTGTAAGTCGCGACAGTGAAAAAGTTGTTTGACAAAAAGTATAGCATGAATCTTAATTCAAAGTCTATTATAAACCAATTACCCACAATCAGTTTACCATAAACAGTTAACTCCTCTAATGATCTGTGCACCCAAGTTCTAAAGCATGTAAGCCACCAGTCTGATAAGTAGCTCAAACTTCCATGGCTGCATCTCATAAAAGAAAGGATCCTTGCTTTTCATTCTAATCCCCAAAGAAAAAAGCAACTAAAACGTAAGCAGGGATTGCAATCATTCTTGATTTCATGCCAAATGTACTTCTCTTCTCTCTCGAAAATGGTAGTTATGCAACTGGATAATCACAACAATGCCAGTTACATATCAATGCGATGCTACTAAGTTAAAGAAGCAATGGAAGCGAATTTTACATACCACAACAGGAGAAAAACCAGAGAAAAAAGAAAAAAGAAACAGAAACAGAAAACATCATGAGATCCCGCACTGCACCTAGAAACTCATAAAAACCATTTGCAACAAAACAAGCATTCATAAGACTGGTCTGAAATGTAGCCACTAAATGGTCTCAAATCAAACTTTGTTATCACTATCGTTAAAAAATCAATACCCATTCCAAGCGCAGAGAGCTCCACCTCATTGTTCTGCTGCAAGTACCTCTACAGAGAAAAAAACACATCATGAAGATTAAGATCTGAAAGGTAATATATAGAAGCTAAAGGTCATCATCAATTTTATATAGTCTAGAGAACAGAGAGAATGTTCCACAGTGTTACCGAAAACAAACAAACCCCCAAACAAAGCTTCAAGTTATAAGAACCTACAGCTCCTTTATTCAAGCATCATTGCCATCAATAATCAACTTCCCACAGAGCTTAACCATTTCTCTTCCTAGATAACTTATCAACCTCCAACAGAACCGAATCAATATAAACAAACTATGCAGAAATTAATACAGAGACCCAAAGTCCAGACGAGCTCGACAACAACCTCGAACCAATCTTCACATCAACAACACCATACATCAAAAACCACACCTCCCCTCCCCCTTTTCCGTTTCTCCTTGACAACAAATCAATATACAATCGGAACAATCCAACGTCCCAACATGACAAATCCCAACAACCCCAGGCACTCTAAACCCTCCACACTAACAAGCAATCCAATCGTCAAGCCGAGTCCTAACAATACAGCGCATAACCATGAAATCAAAACTCAACCCACTAAACGAACCCCCATTATTCCAATGGAAACTCATTATGCCCAAACTAACAATGCAGCACCTAACCACAAATTCGGCACACGACCCACTAATCAAAACCCACAATACCCAACTTTCCACATCCCTAATCAACAACCCAACAACAAAAAATCAAAAACTATTCACAATATTTACCCTGTATGATAAATTTTAGTTTATGAATCGAATATCGGGTGATACCTTGGCGAGATTGATGTAGAAGAAGAGTGGTCTCTTGGTGTTGGAGACCTGAATTCGATTGTTCTTCTTGCTTGATGGGTCGGCGATGCTGAGATTGTTGACTCCCTCGCTAATCTGCTCCATCTCTTGAATTGCTTGGTTGATCGATGAATGAGGGTGTGCGATTTCCGAGGTTTGTTGAAAACCCTATATAGTGCTTCTCAAAAACCCTTTCACCAAAAACCCTACCAAAATTTTAATGGGGCCTCGTGTGACCTAAATTAAATTGGAGGGAGAGAAGGGGAGTATCATCATATCATGACATTTTATAAATTTTTAATCAATAAATAATTGGATTGATTTTTTAAAAATATCTAGTTTTTTTAAAAATAGACAGATTTAAAAATAGATAGATTTGAAACAGAAGGATTGTAAATTAAAAAAATAATATAATTATTAAAATATATAAAATATTTATAATTTATAATTTTAAAAAATACAACACAATCAAATGCTTTATTTTCTTTTTTTCCAACTCACATCCAATATTCGAGTTAGATGTCTTATCCCATCCCTACCCTCACATCTCCCCTGCCCTTCCCTCGTCTTTCCTTCCTTTTTTTTTCATCTTGATAAAACTCAAAAATATATTCTTAAAAAACATAAATCAAAAAATTACTCAAAAATATAGAAATTTAGAAATAGTTATAAAAATATATTTTTTTCGTCCCAAATAAATTATGACATATTATTAAAAATTGAAATACTATATAAATTATAATACTTCTTAATTAAAATGACAAATTTTGATGATTTAAATGTCCAAAATATCCTTATTTTATATCACATCTTTTTTTATATCATTAATTTTATTTTTCTTTCCTCTCACTCACAATTTTCACTCCATCCACTCAAAGTTTCTTTTTCTTCTCACAAGAGGAGAAATATAAAATTATCTAAAATTAATATTTTTATTAATAATTATATCAAATCAAAACATGATAATTTATTTGGGACGCACGGAGTAAATCTGAAGACAAAAATTCTCAAAACATATAAATTTAAAAACTTAACTTTCCAAAACTGGCGTTGTCACAATCCTTCGCTTTCTTTCTTTTTCTCGCATTGTCTATCATTGTTTTTGATAAAAACAGAATGATTTTTATTTATAGATTTGATGTGATATCTCGATCGTTTGTATGTTATTTACAATTTAGTTTTGAACAATTGATTGATAAGGTACGAGATCGTTTTCAAATCGTCTCGGGTCATAAATGAATTTGTATTATTCGATCTCGATATTGATCGATGCTTGTTGAGTGATCAAGAAGATTTGATGATGTTGTTTGAGGTGACAAAATGAACTAAATTGCCATGAATGTTGAGTGTAATGACAATTGGTCAAAGACTCGAACTTCGAACCTGTTTTCAGATCAAGTGAAATAGAACGCATTTTATGTGAAACAGAGCGCCAATACTTGATAAGTTTGCCTATATCTAAATCCGGAAGGAATATAGAAGGAAAATGAAATATAATGTTAGTATTATGTGTTGACAAAGATTAATGAATGATGAAAATTAAATGATTTAAAATTTTCAAAAACCAAAATAGTCTTAAAAAAACCTTCATAGTTGGATGTATTCTAAAAACACACAATTTATATAATTTTGACAATAAACCCTATTTTTCCAATATTAAATATTTTACGATATATTTACATAAATCAATGTTTGATATTTTCATCATATTAAAGTTTTTCTCGATAAAATCTCGGCCAAATATACTGTTTTAAAAAAACACACAACTTATATATTGTTTGACAATAAACCTTGTTTTTTCAATATTAAATATTTTACGATATACTTTACATAAGTATTTATACTTGATCTTTTCATCGTATTAAAATTTTTCTCGATAAAATCTCGGTCAAATATACTGTATTGATTGCTGTAACATTTTTTCCTCTTTTTTTTTTTTTTTTTTTTTTGGAGCTAAGGAGAAACTATATTTATTGGGAGAGTCGTCCCTGGAGTACTTCTTTACTCAATTGCGCTACATACACCAATTAAAACTTACCCTTGCACTCGGCCAAAAACATTGCGACTTTCGGGTCAAAAGAAGTTAATGATTTTTCGTGGAAAATACTTGTGTTACACCTCAAAAGTTCTTCCGAGTTCCCTGAGGTAATGATAAACATCTCAACATCAAAATAGTACACTACTGTCCATAAGTGCAACATCAGATGCAATCTTATGAGTCATAAAACATGTCTTGTGGCCTGTGGTTAACATGTGATCTTCATTACCTTGCAACATTTTGAGTTTGAGAACGAGATATAATTAGAAGAAAAAAAGAATTAAAATATCTTCAATGAAGATAGATAAAAATACTAATGACTTGGAACCGTCCACGTCTTTCCACTCCACCGTCCACCCCCAGCGCCGCTTACCGACTTGGAACACCACGCACACGTCTTCCCAGTAACCCTAACCCTCCTCACCTTCTCCTTCTCCTACCTCACGAATCCCGCTCTTTCCTCTTCCCCTTTCTCTTGCCCCCAATCATCGAGTAGCCGCACGTCCTCGAGATCATCTGCGGCATCGACGGCGGCGTCGGAATTGGGTGAGTTGGATGAGTCTCGGTGCCATGGCAGGAGCCGATGAGGGGAAGGGAGAATTGGGGAGGATTTGAGGGGTCAAAAGAGGGGGGCTATATGAGGAGAGGGGTTATGATGGTGTTGGTCATGATCAATGGTGATGGTGGGGGAAGAGATAATGAGTATTATAGGAGATGGCGTACTCCATTGTACTCCAATGAGAAGGGACTGCTGTTAAAGGGTTGATTGGTGCTGCGCTGCTAATTCGTCGTCGATGGCCGTCGGGTGTTGATTGATGGTCCGACGAGTTATACCTCCTAGTAAATTTTGATGTATTTTGAATATAAGAATGATCGGATGGTTAGCATTGTATTTTAATCTAAAATTAATTGTAGTTTAATAATGAAAATATCTTCTTCTTCTTGAAACATTTGTTTTTGTTTTTTTGGGGCAAATTTATGAAAAATCCAAAGATTGAAAATGATCCCAGATAATTCTCTTTTTTTTATAAATATCTTGATTAAAATATTTTATTTTTTAAATTTAATATAAATAATGTACTAATAAACAGATTGAGAAAAAAAATTATTAAAAAGATATGAAAAATTATATATTGTTAAAAAACATTCAATAATGAATTTTTTTAAAAATTATATACTATTTAATCTATAGTATTTATTAATTCCATTTCGTTTATGTAATAACTAGTCAATCCCAAAAAAAAACAAAAACAATAATACCACTGTTCCTCCCCTTTCTTTCTCCTCCTTGCATAGGCCCTGCGAGAATTGAAGATCTCTCCACTACACTGATCCATGGCGACTCCATCGAGGAGTTGGACTCGCAGCATCTCCTCGAACGCAGCTCGGGTCTTCTTCCTCCTCATACTCTTTCAAGTCCCTCTCTTCAGGTTCCTCTCACCTTTCTTTTTTCTCGCACTTATTTGGCTTTTATTTGTGTTCCAAATCTTCATTTCAATCGCTATTTTAAGTTTTGCTGTTGGGGGTTCAAATTATTTGGGATTTGGGAATCTGGGTCTTGTTGAATTCGGGATTTGATGAAGTGGGCATGGATGTTTTTTTGTGATGGGTTTGATTTGATTTGGTGGATTTGTTATGGGTTTAGGGTTTTGATGGTTTTTTGGGATGTTTTTATTGTTTGGTCGTAGTTGGAGTTGATTTTTATTTTATTTGATGAACCATTTTGTTATTATTGTTGTGAAGTTGACTTACCTGCTTATAAATGATGTTAACTCAAAGAGATGAATTGAATGATCGTGATCCATTGATGCTTAAACTTAGCAAAAATCTAGAACTGAATCCGAAGTCACCTAGGATCGGTTACTGTCATTATGTATTTCAGATTTGGGCTTGTTATCATCTCCTTGTTCATTAGAAAACAGAAATAGAATGACAAATCAAAATCAGCCCGTGTCAAGATTGTCTGAACTTTGGCGTTCTTCTTTTGGGCAAGGGTTGTGGATAGCAACCCTGATGTTCTACCAACCCTCCTTTCCTTCATTAGTTTCTACGAACTTGAATACAGCAGCTGAAATGGGTGTGGCCTTGGGCATGCTTTAGCTTTTGCTAGGCAAAGTTGGAAGTCATAGGCTCTCTCATTGTTGTAGACTTTGGGACATTTTAGTAGGAAATGAATGGCTGTGTGCAACGGTGCAATCAGTCCGTTGAGCAACCGAATTACAGGAACTTTGATCTTGTGATGTTCAATTTTCTTTCCAACCATATGTACTTGAAATTCCCTTCTATTCCATTGCTCTTTAGAAATCTCATCACTCTTCAGAAATCTCTTTGTGGTGTTTGGGTTAAGCATGAAAGAAAATTCCTGGGTTATGGAGCTGCAACATTACACTATTTTAAAAGATCGTTCAGATCTCTTGCTTGTATAAACTTCTAGCTCTTTGATTGGGTGTCATTGACGTTTTTTCGCTTTTAAATGGTGGTGCTGTTAACAGAAAGTCCATTGATGGTTATCAACAAGCCTCCAAAAAAAAACTGTTTTTATAATTGAGATGCAGCCTATCCAAACTTCTCATGCATACCATGTGCTTTATGCTGAAATATTTTATAACTATAACTGAATGGGTGAATAATGTAGTCTAGACTTTCGTAAAGAGCTACATTTTTACAAAAGCTGCTTTATTTGTATGAATTGATCGTCAAATCTCTTGTTAATCAGGCATGGTTAAGTATTTGGTTAATATTTATGAAGAATGAGATATCTAAGTCATGTAAAGTATGCTCTCCAACAATTTGTAATGCGGGATCTACTAAGGTTCAACTTTCTTTCTTTTTATTATTATTATTTAGTAATATAGCCATTTCGTTAAAATTGTTTCAGGATATCATGTAGAGCTGGTGTGTGCACCACACCTCTGCATGTCACATCTTCACAATTGATTGCAAGTGAGATCTTCCCAATAGCAGCAGTGAAGGGGATTCTGTTCCCTGGAGCCATTGCTCATGGCCTTGTGACAAATATGACTGTTCCAAGTTGGAATAACCTACTAAATATTTACAACTTAACTAATGTGAAGGAGGTTTCTGCAGTAACTGACCTTCAGCGTCTGGAGGTACTGATTCTGCTCTGGTTTCATTATCACGCATTTTCAATTCGATATGAATTCATGTGATAATGTCAGTGTGCTGTGAATTTCATATAGCCACTTATTTTCCACCTGCCTTGTTCAAAATTTAATGTCCTGCCTTTACATATTTTCCTGTTCACTAGTCGATTTACAGTGTGTTTTGGGGGTCGCATGATGGCATGCAACTTGAATCTTGATCTTCTTTTTCTGGCACTGTATACACGTTTCTGCTTTATTCCTTCAGCAGCCACCTCTATGCTTGTTAGATTCAATGTAGCAGTTTGGATGCTTCCTGCCCAACTTGATTGAGTTTCTCGCAAGCTATCCTTTCTTTGTTATCCAGTAGTAACTAATCATGTCATAATAAGAACCCTAGTTCGGATTTGAAGTAGCATTTTAAATACTTATACTTGCATATTGTTTATACAGAATTTATATGAGATGAAAAATGCCATCCTCCTTAACTACACACCCTTGTTTGAGCATTCCTCTTAATATGACTTATAGCTTCTGTAGTACTTTTTTGTGCGCCAAGTCTGGTGGCATATCCTGATTTATTTAAAATTCATTTTCATCTGTGGTCTGCTTTTACACCTTCATTTGTATAATATTGGCATGCCCTTCGTAGGTACTCTCTGGGAGCTATTTCGCCGTTGCAGGAGCTTTCATTGGCCTCCTGAAACCCGGAAGAATGAGCATGTTTGGTACTCTGCTCATAATCTGGGGTCTTGTCAAGGAAGGATTTCTTGGGAAGCCGGTGAACGTGGACCCTAGCAGATCTGTCTATGTCTACCCGACCATGTTGGTCGCTTTGATCTGTTCGTTCGCATCGGTGAAGTACGACATAAAGAAGGCCATGAGAACTAATGCTGCTAGACCAGTTGCAAAGCCTTTGCATAGCTCTTCGAAGTCCAAGCTGAAATGAGCCAGTGTCTATTCCGTCACGGCTTATGCTTCATCTTCCAGCCATTTTCCTTGATTGGTGTTTCTACTGTGTTGCTGCATCTCCTCGTATGTATTTGTTCTCCAAGAAGTCGGTTCTAACCCTTTGATGACAAGGCAAACTGCTATTGGAAAGACACACTATGTCTGGCTGTGAAAGGGCGAAACAAGTATGTGGAAAAAATTGCTGATGTCTACTCAGCACAAGTAATTACCTTGTTGTATTAGGTGTTGAACATGGTTGAAACTTAAATCGATTTTGGTGTACCATATTGGAATGATGGTGGATTTTTCTTCTAGGTCTTTTCTTTCATTTTTCTTTTTCAAGAATTCGCCTTTGTGTTTTTCTTATCATAGTAACTTTTTGGTCAGTATCGTGTGAACTTTTGTATCTGCTTACTTGTGCTGAGTGTAAGCCTGTTCAGCCCATGATGCAGCTAAAGGAAGTTGAAGTAAGCTAACCTTCATGACGAACGCTTGGTTCAACAATGTCTTCTAATATCTGAATTCAATTGTAGATTCACATTTGGTCGAGCTGTGAACTCCTGTATCAGCAATATTAAGCAGGAAACCTGTTGCCTCATATACTGAGTGTTGAACTGCTGATAAAGCACACTGAAGTTTCTTCAATTAACTTCACCAGGAGGCTTGAGGAGAGACATGAGGCTTGATCCCAGGACGTGATCCTGTGTTCTCACTCCTGGCCTGATGTGTAAATTGAGTGAATGAATTCGAAGCAGCATACCTGCTAGAAAAAAAGCGACTGTCTAGCATTCTTAAATCCTAGCGTAATCTAGTGGCTAATGGTGATATTTCATGGAATATGAAGGTACATAGTGATCCTATGCTCGATAATTTGGTTGGTTCTCAGTAATTTTAGTCCCATCTGCTACTCAAGCGAATACCACCGATGCCATTTTTTATTTTTATTTTCACTCTTTCTTGGATATGTGGTTTCTCTAGAAATTTTCTCTTTTTCGGATACACATTGTTTCTCTTGAAAATTTACTCCATCCTAAAGGACGGACGATCATAGAAGTATTATTCTAGTCTCCCATTAGTTAATCCTGTGAAGCACACCGGAGCTTCAGAAGGAAACTATTTCCTTCTGCGTGGGACTAGACTTAGCACTGTAACTCAGCAACATTTACTGATCAATTCTTACTGGCATTTTCCCCTGTACATTCAGACGATGGCCAAAAGGTACTATTGGAATACTTTTAACAACCAGCTTCTCCTGAAGTATAACTTGGAGACTACACCTGTATCAGAGCATCAATCACAACACCGGTTGCTGGTCGCTGGACGGCAGCATCAAACAATGGTGGCTGGTCGCTGGACGGCGGCATCAAACAATCCTGTGAGTCATTAATCTTGTCATGAGAAGGATCTCGTGTTAAAATCCATCCCTCTTCCTCACTAATCTTGTTAAACAAACCCACCAACCATCAACATCAACAAAACCAGCATCAACTATTCACTCCCAGGTTGTAACATGACAAGTCCATTCGACTGTGATCTTGTCACGTGAAGCTAAAATCTGCCAGCACCCACCAGAAACTCTGTCAACTTCCGAATGATGGTAAGAGTAGAGAAGCACGACCAAGGAAGTACAAAGCACAGAAATGTCATACTAGAAGATAGCTTTGTAGCATCCTGATCAAACATAGACAGCGCAGACGTTCAAGGAGTGAGTGTTGAAACATGAATGTCAAGACTCAAGAAGCACCCTACCACCGCTGAACAGTACAGTGTAATCCATCTTATCAGGCTAAGGAGCAGCAAATACAGCACATACACATCAAAGTTCGACAAACAATCCAAACAAGAAAAGACAGACGGGAAGGATAATAGTTGGAGAAACTTGAACCAATCAGCATAAGCACTCTTCTCTACCTTTCCCCCGAATCAGGAGAACCATCTCCATAAGAGACTAATCCTTTCTTTCCCGGAGGACTATCAGATGATGACCTCGACCTTGACCTCGACCTTGACTGATCTCTACTTGGTTGCTTTGCTGGGGATCGCCTTGGGGAATGTGATGCTGATGGGCTCCGGCTTCTGCTACGGCTCCTGCTACGGCTCCGGCTGGCTGAGGACAGATGCTTCTCAACTCGCGGAGAAGGGCGATACCTAGAGGGCTCTCCAGGAGAACGACTACGAACTGGGCTACGGTTGTACCGGTTGCGACGATAGGGAGGACTATGTGAAACACTTGGACTCCTCGTCCTGCTTCTTCTAGCTCTGTACCTACCATGAGGAGACGACAAGAACACAACTCCATCATTACTATAAAATGGTCGGAATGAAATGAACATAATAGAAAAAAGGACACTCAGCATGACTGGAACGTGATCTGGCAAATCAAGTAAAAAAATTAAACAAGAATAAGGACGTGTAAAGAGAATTAGAGTATGTGTACATGAAAAGTAAAACGCAACGACTAGCTATGAACAAATTCTCTTTTCAAGTATGCCACTGAAAGTATGTCACATGCTTTTAGAACTCACAAAAAGATATTAAAAAAAAAAAGTATTAGCTTATGAACCTAAATCACTGAATCCTATTTTGTTTTTACATTGTTAGCTGTAGAAAAAACTCCCAAAAACCATCAATCTATAAAAAGAAAATCTAATACTATATATCCGTCTCATTAATTTCATAACATTTTGACTTTGTACGTATGTCGCAAAGTTTGACACGCGTACAAATGTATGAAACATCAATGGTTATATAAATTACGTATTTCAATTTAATACATGTTACGGAACGATCAGACGTGATTTGATATGAAAACGAGACTTGTATTCACGTGTATAAAATAATATAAAATACATACATATTGTAAAATATATAACACGGAGGGAGTATCTAATTACACAACCCCTTTTTCGTGTCGAACCATATCGAGCATGGAAAACCACAAACCAAACAAAAATAATCTTAACTTTTTAACTAAAAAAATTAATATAATATCCTAATCTAATATGAATTTAATCACTCCAATTCTATCTAAACATAAAATCTAATTTAATCTTATATATATAACCAAACAATAGCAATATCTATGCACACATATCGTACTAAAAATAAAATAAAAAACTTTTTTTGGCAACTTATCTCGTATAGAAATAAAAAATTCAAAAAATTCAAAAATTAAAATATCTATTTACATATATATTGAATGACCTTAATTTAATAAAAAATTATGAACGAAATTCGCAAGATAGATCATTATAAATATAACAAATAATAGTAATACACATTTAAACATATCATTTAAATAAAACTTTTCTTTCTTATAAATCGAAAGTTGCAACTTATCTATATTTGTAAGAAGAAATATAATATCTAATCTATTATATTATATATCTAATTACATAAAGACTGAAAGTTATAGTCCAATTAAAATTTTGAACGAAAAAAAGAAGAAAAATAAGAAGAAGAACCCAAATATAAAAAATATGAAAACAAAAAAAAATATCAAAACGAAAAATAAAAATCACAAAACTTGCAAATAAAAAGGTCAATTTGTCATTTTAAAAATCAAGACATATATGAATCATATTTTAATCATTGTGTTAGTCAATCAATTGATCAAATACTTTATATGGCACACAAATATCTCTTTTCATATTACTTAAATACCACATATTTTTACTACAAGTTTCTTAACGCATGTAGCCCACGAGTTAGCATTCTAGTAATAATAATATCAATCGTATAGGTCTTAAATGAATAGAGGTTGTCTATTCAAACATTGGTACAAGTTACACAATGGGCAGTCTTTTGTTTTATAAACATCTATGCTGAAACCAAAAACAAACAGAAAAAGGACGAAAAGAAAAGGGGGGAGAGAGAAAGGGAGAAAGAAACTAAGAGAACAAAAGCATTAGGGAACATGAAAATTAGCTTGCTGCGAATAATAACAATAAAATTAAATTGGTTTATTTGTTACTATGATTTGTGAAAAAGGCATAATGGTGAACGCCAGCTGCACTGCAGAATCACAATTTAGGTTTTCATTGAAACAAAAGCCAAACCATCCACACCAAAAGAAAAATGCCAATAAATATACACATCATGCACGAGAAAAATGCCAATAAATATACACATCATGCACGAGAAAAATGCCAAAATGAATTTCGAAGCACAGGAAAGAAATCGCAAAACTAATAACCACAGGGTGGTCAAAGGTGTAACTAGCAATAAAAAGATTGTTGGCAAAGGGAAATGGCAATTATGTACCTTAAAGGAGATCTTCTAGGGCTCCTATATCGCCTTGGAGAACGCTCAGAGTACCTCCTGTAGCTTGAATATCTAAATAAATAAACATATACAATGTTTTACACCACGGAAAGAACTAAGAAGAAAAACAGGAAATTTGCAGGTGAATGAAAACAAACCTGTTCCTATCATTTCTGCCCCCGTAACGGTAACGATCAGGGGAAGGGGTTCTGTATCTTCGTGCATATGAGTATCTGTCACTGAAACCTCTTCCCCTTCGAATACGTTTTGGAGATCCATCATCAGGACTTCTGGACACACTCCTTCCACGGTCAGAAGGTGGTGATCTAGGCCTATTTGCAGGACTACGACTTTTCCTACGATCAGAAGGGGGTGATCTCACACGGCGTACAGGGCTCAAACTTTTTGAGTAACTGCGCCGCCTGCTCCCCCTAGGAGACCAGACTGGACTGCGGCTACCAGCTCTCCTTGATGGTGCCCGACCAGAGCTTCTGCTGATGCTTCTTCGAGAGGATCTTACAGGGCTCACACTTCTGCGAGAGGATCTTGCAGGACTTCCCCTTCTTCTTGCGGGGCTTCTCCCACTTGATCTTCTTGATGAGGTTTTTGCTGAACTGGGACTGGGGATTTTTCGAGGTGGTGAATTCAAGGATTCAGAACTGTTGCTCCGTGGCGGCAAGGATCGACTCCTGCTCAAGCTTTTAGCTAGGCTCCTGACACTGTCACTCCTCCCTGGACTTATGCTAACATTCCTCGTTCTTACTGCACCTTGCACAGGGCTTCTATCATCACTGGGACTCCTGCTCAAAAGCCTTTTAGGACTTACACTACGGCTCCTGCTTTCGCTTCTTCCCGGACTAATACTCATGCTCTTAGTCATGGCTCTTTTAGGAGATGCATTTATGCTCCTGCTCATCAACTTTTAATAAAGATACCAGGAAGAACCAGTTAACATAAAGATAGACGTGAGAAGTATGGAATGTGGACCTAAATTTTCCAGGGTGATCAACTACCACATCGAGTTGCCTGTCTTCATTTTTGTCATCTGTATCAACTTTTTCATATCCATTGTGCAACCCTTCTCCATTTTCTTTGGGAGATTTGGTTATCCCGAGCATATCAGTCTCATCATTTTGTTCATGATGGTTATTACTAACTTCATTCTCCTCTGGCATGGGAAAATTAACTCCAGCAGCTGGAATGAGAAAACGAAATAGAGAAATATATCCATTTCTTCAAACAAAGGGAAAATGATGGCAGCAATTACTTGAAAAAAAGTCTTCCAGAGGACAAAAAAGAGAAGAAAGAAAGAGGGGGGGGGGGGGGGACTAGGTTCTACACAGAAAAAAAGAAAAAGAAAAAGCAATTCACCCCCGAGGATAAGTCCCCCAGATGAAAATACACGACTCTTTGCACAGAGGTTCAAGCCAGTAAGCGACATGTATCAAAAGACATGATATGCAAGGCATCCAAAATGAAGTCACATCTAGTCTCTAAAGGCCAGATGGTAAGAAGCTATGGAAGCCAACTGAAAGCTCCGAGACATTATCCTAGCTTTGATGACTATAGGTTTGCTCGCCTAATGTGTAACAGTAATTGCGGTCAAAGAAACAAATAGATAGAACGGTCTCATAATCATCTGGGATGATGCAAAGGCAATTGGGTATATTCTAATTGCAAGTATAACTATCACTTTTTCCTTGTATTCAATCTATAAAGCTCCAAGAGTTGGTTCCAAGGTCAGAAAGTCTTTCACATCACATGTGACATTTCCAGAAGGTTGCAATATCCCCATGTTTACAGCACTCGAGAGAATGGGCTCCACATGGTTTAAGATATATTCTGGTAAACTTGTTATGAGGCTGAAAGAGCAGAAAGCCTAGCACTAAGTATTTTAAGAGAAATTTTATGTTGCAAACACACCTGCTATCTGAAGATCATATTTCTGCTTATCATCAGGACCTTTGGCATCACCTTCACCAGCCTCAGAGCTACTATCGCTTGACTCACTCTCAGTGTTGGTATCAGAAGACCTTCCAAAACAGCCAGAATGGAAATAGAGTTGTGGTAAGATCAATAACACAATTTAAATGGCATTCTACAAGGATTGGAACAGTGAAGCACAGCAGAGACTAATGAAACACCAATGCTAAAATACAATGATCATCATTTCCCCATATCAACCTACCTTATTAGAAGCACAAAAAGATCGAGTATTGCCATTGAGGTGAACTGTAAACAACAACCACAACCAAACAAATCATGCATTTCAAGGCTTATGCAGACTTATACATGTTGAAGTAAATAGAAGAATTTGTAGTTTTGTACACTAAATAATTTACAATTGAGAAAATATGTTTGCTAACCATACCACTGTAGGACTGCATGAGACTTGAACAGGGACTTACCAGGCTTACTATAAAATGAATATCATGCATTTTAAGTCTCAAGTGACTAAAACTCAAATTTCCACTCGGATTCTGTTAAGAAACCAACCATACCAAAAAAATATCAAGTTTATGATAGAAGGACCACTATTTTATGTGTATCGTATGCTCTCCCCTAGCTAAAGCCCACATGGGTATGAAGCGTGTACTAATTAATCAGACCATCACAGACAGCCAAACAAAACCACAAATGAACACAATAACATATGGAGGTTGCAAAATTTAAGCTCGCGACGACATATCACGCCATTCTGATAGCATGCCGAGAACCAACTCTACAAAAACTCACTTTAAATAAACAGCCCAAAATAACATACGTATCTTAAAAGATTCCAGAAAGCAAACGGAGATCCCTTCAATACCTTCTTGATCTACGTTTAGATCTCTTTTCACGTCTTCTACGTTTCTTCTCATGCCGCCGATCTCGTCTTTTACCTCGTCTGTGTTTACCTCGTTTGGATGATCTCTTTCTCTTTCTAGGCCTGACATCACTTGAAGAACTTGTATCAGATAACGATGACGAATCCATTTCAGAATCAGTATCAGAATCTGAAGTATCAAGCTCCGAATCTGACAAACTATCAGAATCAGTAGTGTAATATTTTCTCCTCTTTCTTCTTTTATCTCTTGAAGATTTCTTGTGTCTTCCCTTATGCCGACTTTCAGTATTGGCATCACCAGAAGCATCCTTCCCTAACTTCAACTTGCTGGATCTTCTTTTATCTGCAGGTCAGGGAAGGCCACTTTAACTTCACACGACATAGTGCGGAAACAAATACCTAAATGGCCATATCATCGCCTATAAACGGAATCAAAGTAACATTAGATACATACCACTTCCACTATATTCACCAGAGTTGGTAATTTTAACTGTAACAGCTGGCTTCCCCTCTTCATCTCCAGCATCTTCAATTCTCTGCAGAACTTGGTGCCCTTGGACTAGCTTGCCAAAAACAACATTCTTTCTGTAACGCCAAGCATAAGAAGAAATCGCTTAGCATAGAAGAATGATCTTCAACATATGAGTTTTACATCAGATTATCACAATAGGTCTAGTGAGTTACCATGAATAGTGGTAACAAACAGAAAAAGAACATTAACACTGACTCCAGAATTTAGAACACAGCAGTTCAATTGGATAAATACAACGAAATTCTAGGTTCAGGTAGAACTTCAAAAGCATCACAAAGCGCTATCCACAAAAAAGGGGAAAATACATCATATCCCTTTCTTTTACATCAAAACATGGAAGTTCTCTGTTGCAAAAAAAAAAAAAAAAAAAAAGACAGGGAGGCAGGGAGGGAGGGAAGAAGAAACCTAAGGCATCAGCAAGGGAAAGGATAGATATACAAGCAGTATACATTTTAAAACATAGAAAAGGGACAGGATAGATAAATAAGCAGTGTACATTTTAAAGCATAGCAAAGGGACAGGATAAATAAATAAGCTGTATACATGTTGGATAGAGAGGAAGAGGGAGAAAGAGGTAGAGGATGGGAGGGAGACTGACCTGTCGAGACTTGGAGTGGCCTTGAAGGTAAGGGTGAATATAGATCCACGTTCATCCCGGTCCGCAATAGACATAGACAGTAAACCAGGCTCGTCATGCTTTAGCTTCACTGATTCATCTGCAAACAATGGGACTCTAATAGCTTATCTACTCCGCACATCATTTAATACACACACACACACACACTTAGACAAAATGAAGCAGCTCAAAATTGCATCACAGCATACAACAAACTGTTACAGACCACTCAAACTCTCTTACCGGAAAGTTCACATCCTATATTTCAGAATGGCACAATTATTAGGAGAGCCATATACATGAAAAATTCCCCCAGCACTGGATAATCATATAAATGACTCTGAGGCCAGACGATGGAATTTTGATGCATTAACACATGAAAACCATCCTCAGCAACAGCTAGTAAGAGTCTAACCTTTTCAAGGTTCTAAATGGCCAGCTAAAATGCTAGGGAAGGAGGGGGAGGGGGTACAGCAGAATTACCAATTTCAAGACAACACATAGTGGTGATCTGAAACAGCAAAGCTACATTCTGAAGCCAATAATACTTAATTAGTTCTAATCAAGCAATCTCACTTACAATAAGATAACTGTAAATTGCTCATAAAACATAAAATCATCTGGGAAGATGATGATAAAACATCAACTTTTCATTTGGCCTTCAAATTTGAAACTTGCACACTCATGCATTCACTAGATAAGCACCTCCAAGATGTCAGAACATAAAAGGTAGAATATGACAAGCTCAAACTTCCAGACCATATCAGCAAGTAACCACTGTATCGACATGTTCACTCTTCCATGATAATATGGAGTGATTCAGGTCCTCAACATTCAAGCTTTGGGCAGATGATCATGACAAAAAGAGCATCAGCAAGTCAAGCAGAAAACCAACCAAGAGGAGTTCAATAATCCGCAGTAATTAGAAAGTCAGATGAAGGTTATTTCATTGCTCTACCTGGAAATTTATCACCATATATACTTTCTCCAACAGTGCCTGCAGATATCAACATCATCAATGATTTATTCATGCCAAAATGTCGAACACATGAGTACACATGGCACAAGTACACATGATCAAGAACCTAAAAAGTTGAAGAAGCAGAACACATGGCATGAGTATTTCTAGTCTTTCGTTTCCCAATAACTCAGGCAAACATGATTTGCACTCATAAGATAAGAGATAAGGTAAAAGAGAAGTCTGTCTGTACATCAAGAAAGTATTACTGCATTATCACTAACAGAGCATAACAATTAACGAGCACATTCTCTGGTATCGCACTAAAGAGTATGAAGAGCAGTCGTAACACAAGTCCAAGTCAATGTAGATTCAAAGGAAAACAATTCCATCGAACATGTGTCGACAACTATGCTCACAGTTAAGATTGTAATATTCTATGAATAGGTTGGAACATGACACCCTTCAACCACCAAAAAATGAGTGCCTTACATGCTGGTATAAAAAGACATTTGTGGTGCACATTGTGTTGATTATGTTCAACTTCATTACCATATCGAAATGATTCTAGCAACTTAAGCGATATTAAATCTAGGAGGAGGAACTTCAATACGTACCCTCTTGCCGTAGAAAGTCACCACCCTGGAAAATAAAACCATGAATTAGTAAAATATCCAGAATAAAAGAACCTAACTAGAAAAATTCAAATGCAAGTAGGAAAAACTAATGAGCGTTGTGAATAGATTGATCTGGCAAATACAACCTTAAAACTACATCATTAGAAAACCAGGCGTGACCATCAGCCCCATATCCTACAGCATAAAAAAGGATAACCGAACCGATGAAAGAGGATAATACTGTAGCTCAAAGTTATCCAGAACTCTATTCCCGCGGAGATTAATAATTTCAGAATCACCTAAATAGAAGAAGTACCTATATCGGATTTAGAACACACCTGAGCAAAAGATCCCTTCAGTATCCGGTGGAAAAAGGTCCCCTTGTAATGTAAGGGCTTACTTAACTTGGGCCCAATTCCCATTTTCCCTGAGAAATGACATATCACATAAAGCATTTCGTTATCATAGAAGCCAACTTCCATTCACAGAAAGAAAGAAAGATAATACCACTCATCATGTAAACACATAGTCAAAAAGTACAAAACAGTAAGATAATAACATTGGAGTAGCCACTGCTGACTGTATAACATGATATTCAATAGAAAAGTAATTTACCAGTACACAGTGTGCGGAAGTTTTCAGCAGTCTTTGGAGCCACATCACTGAAGAGCTGCAAGATGGAAAGTTCTTGCTCAACAATAAAAAGAGTAAACAACTACACCACAATAATGGTAAGAGAACTCACAAGTTCTGTGAATCCCATCATTCAGTGCTCAATGCATACAAAGGAAGAAAAAACATTCATCAAAACGATAAGAGTAAATCAATTACTACCTCGAAAACCATTCTCTCAGATGGATCCCCATCAATACAGACATCCATAAAAACCAATGGGTTCTTCTTCTTTGCCATTATATATTCTATTCAATGGAGAGTATCAGGCCAGCATTAATAAGCCACCTGCACCCGCAAAAAAAAAAAAAAAAAAAAAAAAAAAAAACAGTTCTTAAAAGAAGTCCCATGACCTTTTACAGAATAAACTTGACAGGAAACAAGATAAACTCTTTTTTCCCTAATTTATCATCTTTTAATCACTAGTACAAGAATAAACATCCATGTAGTACTCAAAAACAGGGGTTCCAAAATTTTGGCATTGGACTATAAATTAATAGTCAATACACATCAACACTTACTTTGTGCTTATCAGTAACCACTAAATAAGCTCATCATTAATAGTATAACTGTCAATGGGCACCACAGACCTGTACAAAATACTGAACATTAAGCACCGCAAAAAATAACCCACAAAATCTAAACTCAATACTAATTACAACATCACTTCTTCTTTTCTTTTCTTTTCTTTTCTTTTTTTTTTTTTTTTTTTTTTTTTGAAAAAGCACATTCTCTAAAACAGAAGCCTTAAGTCAAGGTACAGAATCCAAGACCCTGTTCATCTTGACTATAAGAACTAAGAATGATGGGGAAAAACAAAAATCAAACCAATCTTGCTCTTATTTAGTGTTTTATTTTGATAAGAGGTGAGCTATCCACAAAATCACTTGCACAATATTGATTTCAATCGTGCCGACCAATAACCAAGGATTTCAATTTGTGAGATCTAAAGTAAATCCAAAATCTCAAAGTAGTAACAAATAAAAAATTAAAATTAAGAACGATATGTTGGAAAAATTAAATCATGCTTCCACCCCCTATAACAATCAATAGTATGCAGAACATAAGATTTTAAGAAAAAGATAGTCCTGAATACTAGTTTATTTCACCAACATTGCCAGAGAGTACATAATTAGATCAACAACATAAGAAGAACCCCATGAATCTTGCATCCAAAATGGTGGTGCTGACAACACATTCTACAACGCACAAATACATATCAAAATGTAGCAATCATGTTCTGATTACCACTATCAAGTATCAATACACAAAGAAAAGGGTGCACAAGAGCCCATAAAAGAGCTCATAGAAGACTCCCTTCGGAACTTGCCAAGTGCTACAACAAACAAAAACCCACTTTACAGTACAACAGGACAACAACCATCGAAAGCAAGAATCAAAAACCGTAAACCTAAAACACTGCCTATCCTGCATGCCCAAACAAACATTTCCGAGAACAAAAGTCACAATTCTTTAAACCTCAACCAACAGAAACAACACTAATACAACAATCAACACCTCAACCCAACGAATCCAACAAAAACTCCAAACCAAACCCTAACCCTCAGAAATCGCAACAACCTCACCAACACCAGTCACACACATCAATAACACGGTACCGAGTCCTGAATCAACGAATCCACATAACCAATGCACTCAATTCGAACCAAAACGAACCTACAAGAAACTATATGTTACAGGAAATGCAATCGCAGATCGAGGGGTGAGGGATTGTGTCCGAGCGAGAGAGACGAAGAAGAGTTAGAAACGGAGCTTACAAGAGCGGAGAGGTGCGGCGTGGAGATACGGCAGCGGCGAGAATCGGCGGTGGAAAATGGGTTTGGTATTGACTGAGGGAGAGCGTGAGAGTGAAGAGAAAAACCTAGCTAGCTGAGTCTCACCGTGACTCTCACCCGGGGGACTTTTGAACAACAGCAGGTGCTGATAGAGGACGGTACGGTCCTTAAGTAACTCGCCCGAACCCGCGGCCCATCTATCTTTTTGATTAATTGATTCGGTTTTACGTTGTTATCAGAACCAAAACCCGATATCTCTAATTTGGTATAATTATTTAAAATAATAATTATTAAAATTAATAAAGAAAAAAAATTAATAAAAAATAAAAAATATTTCGTAATATAAAATGTTAAATTATTAAAGCAATCTTTAATATTGTCCTTAGATGAAATAAGAAACAAAAAACTGAATATCATCTTTTCTAACTTTTTGTTTTCGGTTTTTGTTTTATCAATTTGAGAAATAAAAATCAACACCAAACATTTCTCTTTCAACAACCAATAAAACGAAATTAAAAAATTAAAGTCACCAACTATATCAAACAAATAGTAACCAATCTTTAAAACTAAATGATCTTTTATCGATTTTGGATAAAATAGTTTATGGATTTCGGTTAAATGGTTCCTAAATGGTTTGTAATCAGATATCAGAGGTTCATTATGATTTTACTCCCATTATACATGTAACCGTTTTTTTTTTCTGAATCAATTTATTTATAATCTTTTCTCTTTTAGTTAATGTTTAATCTAAAAAATTTGCATCAATCGTATTTTGTTACAGTATATCTATTATCTTCTCTCACAAAAATCTCACTATCTCTAAAAAATAGTAGTATTCTTTTTTCATTAAAATTCAATCAATACATAATTTTTCATGTCGGATCAAACAATTATAAGTATTATGGAATAGAGGGAGTAATAGAAAACCAAGTGGGTTAAGGATATGAATAAACGTGTCAAATTATCATTAAGCTTGTTTATCATATCGAAGAAATGGTGAGTTGGTTTTCATGAAATGTTTATTTGCTCGAGATTTATTGCCTTTTGATTCTATCCTTGATCTCACCAATCAAAAAAAATAATTAAAATGACGGGTTCTATGAGATGAATTACATATTGAAACTTTTTCGCAAACAACACAAAACAAATAACCAGTGCAACAAAATAAAGAATTGGATCGATATCAATATTGCAACACAGATAATCAATTTTATAATTCTAATTTTCATGTCATTGACAGTCTCATAACAAAGATTCCAATTTCAATTTTCAATCTTAACTCAGTTGATTACTCTAATGTGTATAGGTCTCAATCGTGTTGTTGTATGTGACGATCAATATAACATGCAAAAACTAAAGCGCTGATGGTAGATGGACACATCGTTTTATACTGGTATCCTTGTAGTCAACTACTTATTAACTACAAAACTAATCCCGTCTCTCATAGGATATTTGAAACTCTTATATTATTTTCCCTCAATATACACAAATTGTCTCATTTGTTATCCTAACTCGGTTGCACCTATCCTAAGATTACAACAAACCACGCAGTTGCAACCATCCTAAGGTTACAACCCAACCCAATTACCTAACTCCAGAAGTCTAACCATAGACTTGTTACAAACCCCTAATTTTACACCGAACTAGTTATTCATCCCAACAATATAGGATCGGTTTCATTTACAGACTCTGTCAGTCGAATACAAGACTCGATCTAAGCCGTATGAGAATCACATAGATCAAAAGTTATCTAAAAACACACAAAGATTTAGAATTCACATGATATAATCATGATAAAACAGAATTCAAAACCTTTACAAACCTCACTCGATGAAAATCAAAACAAACGCTTGTAAACTTTGATCTCCAAAATTCATTGATGGGTAAACGATCGTGTAGATTTTCCTCAAAAACAACATTCAATTAAATACTGATACACTATCTCCACCGCATTTAACTTAAAAAATGAACTTTGGATTTCTTTTTTTCTTTTAAAATTAAAAATTTTGAATTTTTAAAAATATATGATGGTTGTTGCTTTACAGTAGTTTACAGCATAAACACAAAACCCTATTCTAAAATAAGATAATATAACCATAGAAGATGGAGCAGGCATTCAAATCAGTAAGCAAATCTTGCAGCCGTTCAGCCAAACGATCGAAACAGAAGTGTTTATATGCTTCTCCACGTTTCCAAAGCAAGTAACTCTATACTACAAAACTTGGAAAGCCGAGCATTATCGGCTGAACCAATAAGTTACAAGAACCCCAAAGCTAACCAGGCGCAAAAGAAACTCAACATCTTGTAATTGAAACAAGATGCAAAAGACATCAATGAGCATTATTGTATATTCATCTCGAGCATGTTGAAGCGTTGTGGTGATCCACTCCCTTGTGAGTATCATTGCAAGATTGACTATAAGAGTAGATCTCACTGAACCCACAACTTCCATCGACCCGCTGCCTTCTATTCATGAAATTGGAACTGCTGCTTTATGCGTGGAGGTCTACATAAGGAGGATTAGTAAAGCAGAATGAAGCCGCCACATCCTGCGAAAATCCCATGCATAAATTAGAAAGTGAATAGACCTCTCTTTGAAGCAGTAATGAGCATATTAGACTCCTCGTGCTGCTGAGCAGAGTTGCCATATATTAGAAAACAAACAAGTTGGCTAAATAATGAGAAAATAAAACGAAAAAACGTGCATCTTCAGTGTAATACGATGTATTAGATAGAGAAAAATCGGACTGCCATGTGTATAGCCCATACGATGACGAGGTAAAATCAAAGGAGCTGTTCCATACGATTGCTTTAAAAAGAGATAGAAATCCAGTCAAAAAACCAACAAAAAAAAAAAAAAAAAAAACCATTAAACACATAAAACATGATTATGGAAGAATGGTGTCTCAAAAACAATGACTACCAAAGAAAGAGAAAAAAATGAAATGTGCTTTTTCTAGATCTATGTTATTTCCGTTCATTCTTCTTTTTTAAATAAGAGTTAGTCTGACCCAATAATCTTTGACTCGCTGGCCAAAGTATCCAAAATAGAAATCAGGAATCAAGCATACCAACCACCTTGGTGTTTTCTTCTTGTAAATTTATGTGATCATCATAAACAGCTAAACCAGGATGCACATTGAGTTACCTCTAAATTCAGGTTGTGAACATTGAATACATCTCTCATGGGAAGTGAGTTATATGCTTGTATGTAAGATCTGTAAGCCTTTTTCGCTGCTTTGTTGAGGTAGAAATTGGCAAAAACAAGTTTTTCCTGCAAAAATCCATGTCAACTATGATATATAGGAAAATGTAAAGAACTTATTCGCAAGAAACTTAATCAGGCAGAGTCACTGTAGAATAAGTTACCAGATGCGACCAAATGTCCCTCACCAGCCTTTCATCATAATCATGCTCCACAACGGGGACACTGCCGTCCTGGCACGTACATGAATGTCATTTTGTCAATCTTCAGCATAAGAATCTCTGGCCATCCGGCCAGAGTCCTACCAAGCAATAGACATAATCACTCAAAAAACAGATGTTTTCGTTTCCCCCCCTTTTATTCATGACCATTTCAGTATATGTATGAGACACCTGAAGTGACCAAGCGAACAAGGTTGTTTTCGCCCTTTTCATGAACTTTTTACTATAATTATAAAACAAACAGGGGTTTGATGGATATGTGGCTAGACAAATATAAAGTTGTGTGAATAAACCATTGAACTAAGAAATCAATGGTTCAAATTAAAAGCCGAATTCTCGGCACAACTCATCATCGTTGATTTCCAAAATCCAAACCAAATGGTCCATGACGCATATAAATTTATATGTGGATAGCCACATATTCTTTATGCCCATACATTAAACAGCGTTTCAAGTATAACTAGTTGCAATTGAATTGGAAGTCCAACACTAAGTTTCTACTCTGTCCTCCATATACCACAACACAACAATAGCAGGCATTAGCAAACCACACTTTCCAGTAACGGATAAAGGCAAGTTCTTCTGGAATTAAGAATAGGAGAACGCATCCGCTGCCACCCTCTCTCCCCTAGCAGTGCGACCCATCCTGTGGATGTAATCCTAAAAGCTCAAACACAAGAGGCATGTGTCACCAACAGGTACTGAATGAACAGAGGATAGTGTGAAGGTAGACACTGTAAGCAAACCTCGGGATCATTAGGAGTGTCATACTGCACAATCCGATCCTGCATGACATGGCACGACTGTTAGCATCACTTTTACGGAATTGTGAAGTGCACAGATCATAAACAACATCAAGTATTCAAGTAATGAAATCAGATCGTCCATTAAGGAACAGAGGTAACCAAATCAAGGACTCTTCTCTTTCGGTAAAAGAACCATTGGCAGGGACAAATTTTCTCATTAAACAACGAGAATAAAAGCTTTTTATAATGGAGGTGATGCGAAAAATCACTTCAGCGATCACAGACAGTACGAAGTATCAAATAGTAGAGCGAACTTACAACAGCAGGAATGTCAAGTCCACGACCAGCAACATCAGTACACAAAAGAATACCTCGTTCAGCTTCACAGAAATCGGAAAATGTTTTGGATCTATTCTGTTGCTTTTGCCTCTCATGGGTATCAAAACAATCAATCTGGATATATTTTAGAACAGCTGAGTAGTACTCAACAGAGTCGCAAGTAGAGAAGAAGACCACAACTTTCTTCGTGTTATTTTTCTTCAGAAAATTGTAGAGTAACATATTTCTTTGCACAAGGAATCACCACAAAGCCTTGCTTCAGCCCTTCATTTGTTGCCTACATCACCCAGCATTATCATTCACGAGTAGTCAAGTTAAGCATTGATAAGATCACAAAGCACAATGAATAATCATCACACTCCTTGCCATATATAAACATCACTCGTGTAGAACTGGGTAGCAAAACTTTGTTTAAATGAAAATTGCCAGAATGAAAAAAGATCCCAAATAAAAGACGACTATTCCTTCGAACAATTTTCAAAGGTTAGGTACATTCATATAAGAAAAAAATGCAAAGCACCCATGTGAATAACCTTTTTCCTCCCTTGCTCGACACTGATGATTACAGCAGTTGAACGAAATGACAAGCACAATTTTAACGGACCTTGACCATGCTCTACATCAGCATAACCACATGTGGTATATGAATTATGAATGCTCGACCTTTTTCTAGTTTCACCACTACATTTCACTATATTTTTCCCACATGATCCTCCTTAATATTTGTGCTAAAAGAAATCAAAACTAGTCAAGAGGTGTAGGGCAAGCTTGATAGAGATCAATGACACTGACACTGATTCAATATCATGTCCGGCTTCATCAAGGCACGGCAAGGGACATTAACAACCCAATTATTCCCAACCACTGGGAAAAAAAATATGAAAATCTTTCTGAGCCTCTCTTTATGGGGAAAAAACATGAGGATCTGATCATGAAGTAGATAAACAAAAGGAAAACAACAAACCCACATAATTCGACCTCACGAGTCATGATTAAAGAGAGTTGCTTACCAATGAATTAAGCTTTCTTGCACTCATCCATATAATCGAAGGAAAGGATTAGCCGTGCTTGCCTCAAAATCATAATTAGATAAAATGGTAATTTATCATTGAACTAACCCTACTTGTCCTCGCCTCATAATGAGAGGGGATGATTGTTTAACACTAAGCTAATCCTGCTTAACCTCATATAAATGTTGGAAAAC
Organism: Drosera capensis; assembly: GCA_001925005.1. Classification (NCBI taxonomy): domain Eukaryota; kingdom Viridiplantae; phylum Streptophyta; class Magnoliopsida; order Caryophyllales; family Droseraceae; genus Drosera; species Drosera capensis. The sequence continues at coordinate 124,275 of LIEC01011266.1, forward strand.
AAAATCATATCTGATCTACACTAGTTTCGAATTTTGAACCAATCCATCAATTTTCAAAGAAAGACAGCAGCAGCACGAGAGATACATTCAACAAATGTGAACTGAAGTGAGTTTAGTGCGGTTCAGTGTACAATAAAAACCTCGGTCATGTTGATCGCACTCATCGCTGGAAATCGCCTCGTGAATGAATTCTGAAAGATGGACGATCGATTGGCTGTGATGAGTTCGTCTCGAAACGAGCGGCGACTTATCGAGTGACTGCGATTTCAGGAAACAGGTAAGGTTTGCTTCATGGATGAACATGATAAAATTGATTTCAGAGTAGTTAAGGCCGGTAAATTTTATTTACAGTATATTAGTATAAACTAATTCTTTTTTTATCATCATATATTTTTATTTGAATCATTTTAAATATATTTAATATATCAAAATAAATAATTATCCGTTATAATACATCTCTCATATTTTTTTCTTTTTTCTCATTCTTTGTTCTAAACCTCACTAATCGTTAAAAAAATACTCTTTTTTCATCAAATCTCATTAAAAAACAAAACATACATAAATCCCAGTGTCGGGTAAAACCATTTGCTATATTTTGGAACGGAGAGAGTCCTATTATCTTGATCCCATAATTTTTACAACACTTATAAATTTTGCATGAATATAACACTCATTTTTATATCAAATCACGTTTGGTCATCACATACCATGTATTAGATTGAAGTATATAACTTATATAACCATTGATGTTTCACAATAAATTTTTCAATATATATATTTGATTGTCGTTGCATACGTGCTAAACTTTGCATCAACACACGTGTCAAGTCAAACTGTTGCAATAATTTTGAACGTAAGGAATATCACTTTCGCCTCATAAAACATGCAACATTTTGTCATGTAAATCATAAACTTGTTCGTGTTACAAATGATTCGCGGAATGATCAAATAATGTTTTTAATAAATTTATCGTGAAATATCAAAGATGATTTAAATTACATACTCCCTCAGTCTCATAAATTTTATAACATGTACGTATTTTGTATTATTCTATATATACGAATATAATTTTCGTTTTTATATCAAATCACGTCTGATCGTCCCAAAATATATATTAGGTTGGAATATGTAACTTATACAACAATTAATGTTTCATGATAAATTTATGTAAAATTATGTTTAATCGCTGTTGCACGCGTGTTAAACTTTGCATCAACATGCATGCTGGGTAAAAATATTGAGAAATTTATGGGACGGACAAGGTACTATAATATTGGGTAAAAATAAAATTCATACCATATTATTTAGTAGTAATAAGTATTTTATCAAAATACGTAATGAATAGTACAATTACTATATAATATCGGTATGTTTTGTGGGACAAAAGGAGTATAAACTATGTGCTTTTATTTAATAATGGTTGCGGGATGATGGATGATTTAACATTGTTAGATGTAAGAAACTTATCAAATTGTGTGTTGAACAGCTATTTTTTTTTCTTTTTGAAAAAATTGCAATTAATGTAAGATGAAGGGAGTATTATAGTGTATCCATTATCAATTATGTTTCAAGTTTATAGCACATAACATGGTTATCGAATGTGCAATCCAATGGATTTGAACACCATTTTCTAGTTATATGGTTAATCCAACTTATAAAGTGATTGTCTATGGATAAAATGGGATGCATTGTTAATAAGAGTTTTGCTTTATGGACGAGACGGTTGGGATTTTTACGCTATGGAATAACATCGTGAAGGTAGTTTAAGACATTATAAAAGAGAGAGGTGGTTATGGCGCAAACTTGATATGTACAACCAAAGAAGGATATGACTCGAATCTTCGATCTTGATCATTGTGTAGTTCCTTGGTGGAGTTGAGAGCTGCAACCTTGCTTGAGACACGTAACACACTTTAATTCCATGCCTTGCATTGAGACGTAAATTAAGAACAAAGATTCGGCCAGACTTGGCTATAATGACGTCTTAGCTTGGCAATGAAAGCAACGAGACCATTTCGAGATGCTGAAGGATAGCCTGACAGTTCCAGAGGTCCTCAACACAATACAACCAGCATCCAACTACGACTTCAACACATGATTTGGCAGAAAAACTGGCGTCACAAATCCCCAAAAATTTGCAAGCCAGTACTGTTACATGCGAAGCAGGATATTCAACACACAAAGAAAATAAGAGTATTTGCAGAATCTGCCTCAAACGAGCCCATTAATGAAAGATGCTATCACGTTGGAAATAAACCAGATGGATCTTCATTTTCGGGTCAGATGGCGAAAAATTTCAGTCCATGCAAGGAAGATCCACAAAACCAGAGGCAACAGGAAAAATTTGCCTGTGCTTTGGCTGCTCCAACCTGAGTACGGTCGACCCAACAAAAGGACAACAAGAAACCAAAAAAAAATTGTCAGCAGGCTTGTATATTTCGCCGTGAGTGAGAAAATGGCGAATCTGATGAGGAATCCGAAAAAACCTGGTTGATTCCGAAAAGTATACTCTCAAGCATGCTTAATTTTCTTCGGGAGAGGCTGATCTGCGCCCACCTGTAAAACACGGCAAATCTCTGGGTTATCATTGACATATTGAAATCAAACATAAGAACATTTTCATACTAATATGGAAAAAGGAAAACTAGACTAGAATTAAGATTCCGCTACTAAGACCTTGAGCATCAAATGCATGCAATATGTCACATCATACAAAAGATCAATTTCGGTGTCATAACTCATGTGCTTCACCGACTATGATATGATTTGCAGCCCTGAATTAAGGCGACAAAAAATAGAAGCACACAATTGGAAATCCGATTTGAGAAGCACCAATTCAGGTCAAAGCCACCGCTGGCATTTTACCTTTTGGTCTAGCAAAAGTTACAAAGTTTTTTAAGTTCTGGGCCTTCTGGCATTCACAAAAAAAGGTGCAGTATTTGCTTAAACAATTTTACCAAGCAAGGTTTAAAACTTCTAGTATGATCAAAGATGCTCTCTTATATCATAACCACCTTTTTGCTCACTTCCAAGAGACCTACAGGACATTTGCACACCACCACAATAACCCCAGAGGCTGAGCAGCAGCAATGTTTCTTCTCGGATCACATCAAACAGTAAGCATGCCACAGTCGACTTTTCTCTCTTATCAATTTAGCATCTCCACAATAGAAAAGAGTTACCACATGGATCACATATCAACATAGTGGCATGCACACTCAAAGGAATAAAGAGACGGTGAGGATAGCATAGCCAGAAGAAAACACAACAATAAAAGTGCTCCTACAATGTTTGGACATTCATATTCGATCCCAGCCGCTTCAATTTTCTTTTGACGCTTCTTTCCCCTTTGCAAAATTCTGTCAACCAGTTTCTTGTGCTCCTCCAATGTCCTTTCCTGCAGATGAATTAAATCCTCATTAAGGGATTGAAGGGTAAATTCTTGATTATATCATTATATGGTTTCTAACAAATAATTTCATTGTCATAGCAAAGGATACCGTATTCTGTTGAGCCCTTGCAATTCCAACAAAGTCAACAGGGTTAAATTTTACATTTGCTCCACGCCACCTGATTCACAGGATGAAGAGGAGAAAATTATTGGCCACAAAACCAAAAACAGGCTATAACAGCATAAAAATCGGCATGCAACAACTTTAATCAAAGTTAGAATTAACATCAAGAAAACTGAACCTCCTTATGAAGTTAATTTTTGGACAATGCCACAATACCCAGATATTTATAAACAGCATGCTGATTATTGAAGCATAAATCTAACATTCCATCCAACTATAACAACGTGACACCTACAACAGTGAAGTAAAGAGAACTAAACACCATGTGCTGCATAATGGATCTCGTTTAACTCTAATAGATAAAGTTGCGTTATGTCGCTCCCAGATTCTTCCAACTATTTATTAACAAAAGCTTATAATCAGACAAAAAGAGTTTATGTATTTAACTACTTTACATACAGTTGACATCTTAAAAGATTAACACACGCCTGTCTTACAGTTTAGGATGCACACGCTCAGGAGGAACCAACTGAACTTGCAGCATGTGCTCAAACAGCAAATAGTTATGCATCGACTCAGCAACGATCTTCGCCACCTAATAAAAACCAGATGTGCGTCAAAGGACTATCAGACGGCTAAAATAGCCAAGCTTATTCTATCCTCTACAAAATAGTACAAACCTCAGGGTACTCAAATTCAATGAAACCATAATGCTTAGTTCTTCCGGTCTGCAAGCATCCAAATTACATAGAAATCAATACAAGCTACAAGAAAAATATAATGTGATTTTCCAGTTTGCAAGCATCAAAGACACCTCTACCTAGGAAGTATAAACATAAGAGACCATACAAACAATAATTTGTGTTCCCATGTTCTTCACGATCTCGAATTCTCGATCAGGATATTAGATGCTTACACAATGATGGGATGTGGGAACCATACCTTTCTATTCCGAGCTATCCTCAGTCTCTTTATCGTCCCAAATTGCTTGAAGAAACCTGTGCCAAAATTCTCAACATCAACAAAACACCAAACAATATTTTGTAAGAGAGTAAAATACACATAAAAATCACCTCTCATCTCATCTTCATAGAAACCATGCGGAATCCTCCCAATATACAACACTGTTGATCTGTTGTCCACCAATGATTGTTCCTTCCGCAGATCCTTTGTTGCACCACCACCTTCCAATGGCTAAACCGTAAAATCCCAACACAAATCACAGTCCAGACTATTGATTCAACACTTCAACGAAAAAAAAAAACAAAAATGGGAAGAATACATACCAAGAAGTCATCTTTGTTGTTCACTTCAGTTGCAGGAACCAACTCCATGGAACTCTTCTTCTTCCCTTTCTTCGTCATCACTTCCGCTTCTAGGAATACAAAGATCTGTTAGGCTACAAGAAATCAAATCTATATTCTTCTATAATACTTGGCGACGATTATGGATAAGATATTCATGAAAGCTCTCAAACACTATAAGGGCTTCGGTTGTGCGATAGAAGTTAGTTCAGAATCTCAGAGTACAGAACCATAACACATAATGAAAAAAACCGATAATTTTGAAAAATGTATATCATGCTAGTAGGTACTGCCCACCAAATAACACGTCCTTTTAGTTCATGTAAATGAATTATTTGAACTGAAAGGTACTCCTTGATAACTACTAGTAAACTTCCCGAACTATAACGAACCTAATAGTTCAAATTATTGAATGAGAAATCAGAATTGTATCAATCCAACGATGTCAACACTGAAACAACAATCAAACCCTCAAACCAACGAAACCCAAAATACTCCGAACCCTAACCCTCACAAATCCCAACGACCACCTAAACACCCATCGAATCAATCAATCGGAGACATATCAACGAGAAATGAAAATGAATAAAGGAGACGAGGAGTGAGAGATTGGGTAAGAGTAGGAGAGACGGAGAAGAGAAAAGTAGTGCTCACTGGAGAGGGCAGTGACGGCGGCTGCGTGGGGAGGCGGCGGCGGCGGGGACGTGAGAGAGTCTGGGAGAATCGGCGGCGGGGTGAAGTTAGAGAGAAAACCTAGCGAGCGAACTCAAGTAGATAATGATAATGGAAATGAATAGTTTGATTAATTTTTTTTAATGGAAATGTTTTAATTTTAATACCAAATTTTATATTTGCGTTTAATTTATATAGATTTTGATGAAAAAATAATTTTTTTAATGATAATGAAGATTATGTAATAATTTAGAAAAACATTATTGAGTGTATTGCAATACGTGATATTAATTTGATATTATTTTTATGTTAAAATATTATCTTTAGAATTAATTAAAAAATATTTCAATTAAAGAATATTTATTTCAAACCGTAATTAAAATTGAGTGAACTTATAGTCATAGATATACATCCTTTAAAAAAAATTAAATGACAACAGTATAATTAAATTTCATAGATATCCTTTTAAAAAAAGTGGTTTAGTTTTAAGGTATCACATTCTCGAGCCTTTATTTTTATGCCATAGCCTTGTTCTGTTTTCATTTTCTTGTTTTGGAAATGATTATTATTTTTAGTCATGTTATATTTCTTTTATTGTTATTTTTGTGTTATATATTTGTTTATAAGGACATAAAAAATAGTCTCTTCATCTACATAGCAACAAATATAGGATTGTGTACATTACGTCATTCTTAAACACTGTCAATTGACAAAATTACCTAAATGGTTATATCCTTTAAAAATTATAAATTGCTAAGAGCATATAATAGATAATAGAGTTGAGAGAATTACGAGATGGTTTTATTTAATAATAAGAAAAATAATATTTTATCCTATTATATTTTCACGTTTTTGTACTTGATTATTCTAACTTTAGAAATAACTTCATAACCCCATATACTTTGAATAATTCCATAAATTTGATATATTAACTTCTCAAAAAAGTTTCATTTTTTTATTTTTTATAAAAAAAAACCCTCAAAAAAGACCATAAAAAAAGATCATATGTATAGTTTCAAATTTAGAAGGTCATGTGCATATATGTGAAAAGTTCAAGTGGTTAAGTGCATTTTTTTCTTAATATATTAATTACAATTTGATGATAACTGATTTCATTTATCCATCAATCACAAAAGATTGAAAAATTCAACTTATCAAACAAAAAATGCTTTCAAAATAGATTTCAATCATCAACCTAGAACCAAAATCCAAAACCTAGCCGTGACTCCAACATTGTCGTAATCACCTTCGCCACCCAGGCTCACCACTACCATCATGGCCTTCATTAATGCTGTCGCACGTTTTTTTTTTTACTTCAATACTCCTTTTGAGTTGTTGTAATTTTATAAGTTATTTTAGATTTGATTATTTATTTAAAAAATGAATGATTTTTCGGATTTACTTTCAATTTAGTCAAATAATGATATTTTTTCGAATAAAATAAATATTATATAAATTTTAACCTGATATATTCTATAAAATATATATCTTTCAAAAAATTGTTTAAATCCATCAAATTTTACAGTGTCTATTTTTTGCACAAACTAATAATGGTCAAATCCATTTTATCATGTTCATAACTGCAAGGGTGTATAAACTAATCATGAATTTCCCGCGCATGAGGTAGGGTCTGTTTGTCTGGATTTAGAGTTGATCAATAATAATTTAACTCATTTTATAATGTGAAGAGGGTGTTTGATATTTTTTTTTTAATTGTAACTTGATGCACTTTTTCTACTTAAAGTTTAAGTTATTTGAAACTGTTTTCTTCTTTAATGAGAAATCAGAATGATCTTTCATCAAATAAAATAATTTTAAGTTATTATTCTATCAAATATCAAACTATTTATTATAATATTAAATTATAATCAAGTATAACTTATCATTATCATTCATAAACGTTTTGTTAGCATTTTCTATCAATCCATTCGAACGAACCCATAAATAGTTACCTTAATAGTATTGATTTTTATTATCCTTTTCTAATTCCACGAGTTACTCTTCTTTTTTTGAAAAAGATGGAAAGGATTGAGCTTGCACGTGTGTTGATTTAAAATTTAACAAGTATGTAATGATCATGAAACGCAATTTTTATAAATTTGAAGTGAAACATTAATTATATAAATTACGTATTTTAATCTAATATATATATTACGTGATTATAAAATCTGATTTGATATAAAAATAAAATTTATATTTATATATATTTTATATTATATATGTCAAATTTTGTGAATTGAAAAGAATATTATTTTAGTTATATTCATGAGGAGCAATTTTGAGGGAGTGGCTTCATTCTCTCATGCTTCTCGAATGTGTCATTTGTCAATGACTGACTTTTTCAATTCAGTTCGTGAAATTTCAGTCAAATAAATACCACATCGCATCACTTGCTACTCGCCCTTCTAGGGAAATCAGGAAATGAAATGAATCTCATATCGAAAAAAATAAGCCAAAAAAATAATTCCAAAGGAGACCCAAAGCAGAAAGAAAAAGAAAAACAAGGGGCTTCAGTTCAGAGAATATAGCGAAAGAGAGAGGGAAATCAGACAGACAATCAAGAAAGACAACAAAGGGAACTGCCCACGAGCAAAAAATCTCATCTTGTTGCTACATTCAATTCAGGGTGAGATTGAATTCAAGATTTCCCTTCTGTTTCAGCTTTGCTCATTTCATCATTTTTTTTCTTTGAAAATTTGTTGCTGAAATGGGGTGAAAACCTGGATTTGGAAACTGGGTTCGACTCAAAAGGGGTAAAGATCTAAGTTTTTTTTTTTTTTTTTCAAAGCAAAACCAAGTTCCTTTGATGGGAAGTTCAAAGTGATTTGGGTTCGAAAGCTTGATTTGGGAACTGGGTTCGACTCGAATGGGGAAACATCTAAGCTTTTCTTTTTCTTCTTCTTCTTCTTTTTTTTTTTTTTTTTTTTTTGAAGTAAAATGAAGATTATTTAAGGGGAAGTTTAGGGTAATTGATTTCTTGTGTTTTGATGTACTGGTGGTGAAGGCAAAATGATAGGGGAAATGGAGATTTCAAGTAAAGTGCACAGATGAGGGAAATGGGAGTTTGTGTTATGATTGATGGGTGTATACAATTCGTGGTTGATTGTGATCTTCGTCGGCGAAGGAGACATGAAGTTAGTTTCTAGTGGTGGCCATTTATGAGTCGAGATTTCGGGTTTTGTAGCTTGGGAAGTGATGATACAGATTCATTTAGAAGGGGTTTTAGCATTTCGGGTTCTAGCTGAAGAGAGGATCTGGGAGTGTCTGCTTAGATAGTCAGTGTATTAAGTTATATAACTGTCTTTAGTCCAGAAGTTGGGGACCTTAAGGTTATAATGACACAGCACTTCATTGGGAATGAAAAATACTTAATCCTTGTTTAATCATATAAGAGGTATGATTTACCTAATAATGATGAGGATACCTATATGATGAATTGCAACCTAGGTGAAAAAGAAGTGCGTGTTGTGTTGTGGAATGAAATGTTTCTATGGATCCGTCATGTAATCCCTTAACCAGCTTGCCTTTTATACTATCCCTTAACCACCTACACCACCTCGAATGCCGAAAACCTCCCCGACACACACCTTCCACAGCTCGAAATCCAGTCCCTCCGACTCCGCCGCCCCTGCCCGCGAAAGGTGTCATCTTTTCAGTATCACTTGTGCTCATACAAAGCTGATATCTTCATGGAACATCTTACGTTATTAGCCTTGTGTTTGCAGAACGAGGATGGCAATTTTTGATTTGTTGTAACTTTCTCATTTTTTTTCCTGTTTATTTATGTTCATGCTTAAATTTAGTATAATAGATGCTCCTGTAAAGGTGGGAAGTCAAATCTTGAGAAAGGAAAAGAGCATTATCTTGATTGCCTTAGACGTGAAAGGAAAGAGGATGTAGTGATGAAAAAAGGGGGCAATTAACGTTGATGAAAGTCAGAACATGGTTTCCTCCAACAAGACTGTTTCGTGGGATCGGAGGTCTTGGAGTTGACCTGCGATTCTAGGTGGACGAGTGACGTGGCTGTTGTGGCTGAGCTCCTCTTTCGTCGCCTTCGAGCCGCGCAACGGGCTGCAGTTGAGATGTCCTCCGCCGGCATCATGGTGGTGTGATGGCGTCAATCGGTTGGATCTTCATCAATGACCGCGAGGGATTGGTTTTGATTGTTGTGGTGTTGTTTCGATTGGATTTCGATGGATATATTAATTGTTTCGATCGGACTATCATTTGTTTCATCCGGATGTATCATTTGTTTTGATCGAATTTCGACACACGTAGTAGTTGTTTCGATCGAATTATGACGAACATATTATTTTTTTAAACGTATTATATTTTATATATGGATTATTGAGGATAGGATGGGGTAGGATGAGAATGAAATGACCTTGTGAGAATTTATGAAAATGAATGATATTTTTCTAAAATAAAATATTTGAAGTCATGTTTTATGGAAAATTTTTCCTTAAAAGAAGCAAGTTATTATCTAGGACTGATAATGAGATAGATAATAAGGAAAAATTTTGAGCGAGATAATTATTGATAATAAAATTCTGCAAATGATACGCACAATAATAATTAGGGGAAAGAGAACTTGAATAATTACTTCCTCATCCTATATAAATATAATCGTTTGATATCGTAAGTTTATGTGGATGTTGATCTTGTGGGTTTATGCATCGGGCAAAAGAAGAGTTAATAGATCGTACTATTATTATGAGAGGGTTCTTTTTGATATTTATTATGTGAAAATTTTGTCAACTAAAAAAAAATTATATGTGGACAATGTAAAAGAGAAAGTGTAATGATTTTGAATTTATTGATCATTCTAAATCTAACTTAACCTCGATTTAAGCAATACATTATTATACAAAAATATATATATATATGTTATTGATAGAATACCTATTGATCATCACAATCAAAAAAAATTATCAATTGAACATATCACGTTAATCTTATTTATCAATTAGTTATTTACCTAATAAGAAAGGATAAGAAATAATTCTTAAAATCAAACCAAATAAGACCGAATGGTAATTCATAAGTTATGAATGACTCCTTAATAAATAAATTTTAAAAATAAGATCAATTGGTAATTTATACTATATTTTAACATTATAGATATATTGGTCTAGGATTTTAAATTTATGTATTGTACTATTTATATTCATAAAAAAATATTATTTTTTATTCTCAACTATTTAATATTGTTCTCTAATTTATTTGAAAAAATATTTTATTTAAAATATTAGAAAAATTTTGTTTGTTTTATTATATGTAAGATTATTAACATAGATTTGTTTTTCGGAATTTGTTTTGAAATAGATGATTTATGGTTTGTGAATTTTGTGTAACTGTATATAATATAGGATAAATGAAAACTACTAGAACACAACTAAATAATATTTGATGAATATTCACATGACAATTTTATATAATTATTTATAAAATAGATAGTTCATATTTGAAATTATATATACGTTATATAAAATATTTTTGTTTGTTGATTGTCTCACACAACGCATAAAACATGATTTGAATATAATGAAATAAAAAAAGTTGATATTTCATGTTTAAGATTTTTATTTCGTAGTAATCATTTCTAAATTTTTCTCTTGGGTTTTTTTTTTTTTTTTTTATTTTTTGAAATCTAAATGGATGATACAGCAATGACATTTGTTGTTATTCATTTTTTCTTCGCTGAGAAAGATTAGAATATATATTGGATTTATTTTTAAGTTTTAATTTTTTCAAAGTGAAGCTAATATTTTTTCTAAAAAGTAAAAAAAAAATTGAGGATATTTTATCCTGCTAATCCAACCTCTGCTAATCATTTTCTTGCTTGGGTTCAAGCCGAGCCCAAAAACCAACATCAGATCCAACAACATATACTATCGCGACCAGAGTTCCCCGGCGATCGACGGCGGTTTGTCGCCGGCGATTCTCGTTTGGTTCAAATCCTCGATCGAATTCGCCGATTCTTATCGATTTTCATCGGCGGCGGCGAATCAGCAAAACCTCTTCCCCGTCGTAATTCGTATCCCTCAGAAAGGTGAGACGACTAATCCAAAACCCTAATTTTGAGAGATAATTCTCTTTTGTTCCCTTTGTATAATTTGATTTCTCGCTTCAATTGATGTTTTGATGTATGAAGCAGTGCTATAAGCACTTATAATCCCGCTAATTGCTGGGTGTGGGCAGAAATAGAGATAGGCATACGCCCTCTTACGTTATATATTTATAACGGAGAGATTGTTCATGTTTTTGATATATAGAGCAGCGAATCAGTGAGGTTTCAAGGGGGTTTAGGGTTCGAGATAATTTACTTGAGATTAGTTTTGGGTGTTATTATTAGAGTGATTTATTATTGTTTAGCGTGTTGTTGTGCAGATGGATGAATATCAGGAGCGGGAGAGATTCGGGATGGAGAACGACTACGAGGGCGGGCAGTGGATCGGAGGCGAGTTCTATTACCGGAAGCGGAAGGATAAGGCGAGGCAGACGAAGGAGGATGTGCTTTATGGTGTCTTTGCGTCCGGGAGCTCGGAATCGGATGACGATGGTTCGTCGAGTAAGAAGAGGAGGAAAGGTGTGATTAAGAAAGCGGATTTCACAAAGCCTGTTAATTTTGTGTCGACTGGGACTGTTATGCCTAATGAGGAAATTGATCGCAATGTTAAGGAGGAAATGAATAACAAGGAAGAGGATGATGAGGATGATGGATACAAGCCAGGGTTGGGTCTTGGGGCAGGTTCTGCTGGTTCCGGCATGGGTTTTATTTCGTCTTTGAGTGTGAAATCTCGTGATAAGATGGAGAAGCAGGGTGGTGGGGCAGAAGAGGATGAGGAAGATGATCAGGAGTCATTTTTGCCTACTGCGTTTGGGAGGAAGATCAAGGAAGGAGCTGAACAACGTCGAGAGAAGTCCAAGTTGGTCTCGATTGGGAAGTTGGGCTCAGATGGATCGAAGAGGCGCTCTGAGGCGTTTGCTGGTAGTAATGGTGTTGGGACGTTTGAGAAGCACACAAAAGGAATTGGAATGAAATTACTGGAGAAGATGGGATATAAGGGTGGTGGGTTAGGGAAGAAGGAGCAGGGTATTGTTGCGCCAGTAGAAGCAAAGTTGCGACCTAAGAATATGGGAATGGGATTTAATGACTATCAGGAGGCCAAGAATGTTCCTTCTTTGGAGACATTACGACGAGAATCAGAGGAGAGTGTACAAGAGCCTAGTAAAAAGAAGGAAATGCTATGGAAGAAGCATGCCCAAGCTCGGGCTAGTAGGAAGAGAGAGGAGTATATTACAGCACAGGAGTTGTTGGCCAAGAAGCAAGACCAAGGAGCGGAAACAATTCTTCAGAAGGTGGTAGATATGAGGGGTCCGCAGGTTCGGGTTTTAACGAATCTGGAGAACATTAATGCCGAGGAAACTGCAAGGGAAAGTGATGTACCGATGCCAGAGCTGCAGCATAACATCAGGTTGATATTGGATATGACGGAAGTTGACATCCAAGATATAGACAGGAAGTTGAGGAATGAAACGGAGACTGTTGTAGCTCTGAAGGAGGAAAAGGAGAAGCTTCAAAGTGAGTTGAATCGCCAGAAGAAGCAGCTTAACAGTATGGAGGAGATAGTTCGAGTATTGGGTCTTGTAGAGGAGCAGAAGAAGTCAGGAATATTGACTCTAGAGTCTCTGGAAGATTACTTTTGTCGCCTAAAAACAGGTTTCCCCGTGGATTACAAACTCTGTAACCTGTCTTGCATTGCGTGCTCGTATGCCCTTCCTTTGCTCATCTGGAAATTCCAGGGTTGGGATCCGCTGCTTAATCCATCTCATGGAGTTCAGTTGATATCTTCGTGGAAGCTTTTGTTGCAAGGAGAGGAGTGTCTGGACTTTTCTGACTCAACTTCTCCATATGCCCAGTTGGTGATGGAAGTCGTGTTTCCTGCGATCAGAATAGCTGGGAGTATTACATGGCAACCTAGGGACCCCGAACCTATGCTTGCGATTCTTGAATCATGGGAGTCGTTGCTGCCACCCTCAGTACGTCAGACAATCCTCGACATGATCGTGATGAAGAAGATGGAGGATGCAGTTGCTTCATGGGATCCATGCAGGGAAACCATTTCCATTCATGTCTGGGTGCATCCATGGTTGCCATGGCTCGGTCAGAGGTTAGAGTCACTCTATCAGCCTATCCGTTCTAAGATGGAGCAAGCTCTACGAGCTTGGATTCCGAGTGACGGATCTGCTCATACTATCTTATCCCCCTGGAAGACTGTCTTTGATCAAGCCAGCTGGGAACTCTTGATCGCTAGATCGATCGTTCCCAAACTTCGAACTGCTTTGCAAGAATTCCAAGTGAATCCTGCTAATCAGGATCTAACGATATTTGGCTGGGTCATGGCTTGGGCTTCTGATATTCCTATCCACCACATGGTGACTTTACTAGAAGTTGATTTCTTTCCCAAGTGGGAACACGTTCTGTATCAGTGGCTTTCATCCAGTCCTGACTTTGAAGAGGTCAGGCTTTGGTATGTTGGTTGGACTAATCTTTTCCCGGAGGAGCTCAAAGCCAACGAAGGAATACGATATCACTTTCAGTTGGCCCTTGAAATGATGAACCAGGCTGTACGAGGTGCACCAATGGTGCAGCCTGGTGTGGAGGAGAATATCAGCTACATGAGAGCTCGCGAGCAGAGGCAGTTTGAAGCTCAGCAAAAAGCATCTACCGCTTATGTTCAACAGCAAACTTCCATGGGCGGCACAACTCAGATGGATGATACTCCAGAAATGAGTTTGAAGGAAGTTGTTGAAGCTTATGCACAGCATAATGGTTTATTATTCAAACCCAAGCCCGGAAGATCTTACAAGGGTCACCAGTTATACGGATTTGGTAGCATAAGCATCATCATAGATACCCTAAACCAGAAGGTGTTCGCACTATCAGGAGAAGAATGGTCACTAGTGTCTCTGGAACAGTTGCTACAGATGCAGCATCTCTATGCTTCAAAGCGACGATAACTTTGCACCATCTCTGAGGTTCGCTGTTGATTTATTTGGATGTCATCTGATCATCTTGGATCTGCCAGATCATTTGGCGGTGTACAGCTGCATGTTCTTCAGTTCCGTTTTATCTGGTCAGCCTTTAGCGGGACTCTTTCACTAGCCAACTGCTCTCTCGGTCTCTCTATGGCCTTTGTTTGTGCTAGACTGGCTTGGTAAAAAAGAGGGAAATTCTAATCATGTTGTACAATGCACTGTTTTCTCAGATTTATATCATTGCAGTTATTTTCACCATCTCTAACGCTGTGCTGCTGGCTTATGAATCTTGCGTACAGTAATTGTATTCTTTTTTAATCACTTAGTCGGCTAATATAAGTGGTGTCTTGCTGATAATCAGTTCTTTGTTCTTTTTTTCTCTGTCTCTAATATACTCTCATTTTGCCCTTAATTTTGTAAGTTTTGTTTATCTGTAGTTAACTTATAAGGACCTGCAGATCTATGGAGGCCGGTCTTCCTACTCTCAGGATGCTTATTGTGAATTTCTGTCGCATCTCAGAGGAAGGTGAATGCTTTGTTCTTTATGAGACCATATTTGCCAACTTACATGAGGTATGTCGAATAAGTTTGTAGTCATTGCACTTCGATTTGTTGCTTTTGCCTCACATTATACGTTCATACTATAATGGATATAGTCGTTTACTCAAATTAGTCCGATATAATTTGCACAAAATACCAACTTTCCTGCTGATCTTTGCAGTTTCATTTGGCAAGAACGAACTGGAGGCAGATGGAATTGGCATTCTGCTAATCCGCTGTCTCCAACTGCAGGACCTCGACTCCAGTTGAGTATGTAGTTTATCTTCTTCGCTTGTGATCTTTTGAATTCTTATGAACCACTTAAGTCTTTAATCATATAATTGACTTTTTCACTTAAAATGAAACGCTGCGCAGCTATTCGATTTTATTACTCATACAGCATTTATTGACCAAAAGATCTGCGTAGTAGAATGATGTTTGGTCTCTTTCAGGGATTGCGGTCTCCTTGAAATTTTTTAACTTGAACCATATTTCAAGGGATTGATTGTGTGGGGGAAACCTGATACAAACAGCTGAGCGAAAATAAGAAAAATGCAGCTTCTTTCAGTACTTGCATTACATTTCCCAGGTATGACAGGAAACTAAATAGTGGTCCTGATCGTATCACGTTTGTATATGCTTCTTTCCTATAGCACTTCGCATAACCCCGAGGCTTAGCACAACCGCCATTTATCTTCTTTGATATAAGGTCCGTTCCTAGTCTTGCTGATACATGAGCAGGACATTTGTATACATATTCGCACTTTGAATCATTTCCCTGGTCACGCTTAAAGCAGGAGCCTGGAATGCGTGCAGACACTGAGGAGCTTGACGTCATCAACAACAGGGCCACAGAGCGATGTGAGATCGTCACTTCTGGTATAATAGTAAGTACTGAAGAACATGATGTTGGTCCTCGTGCTGGGCCGCCACAAACTTGAGAGCAGCCCTCTTGAACCGTCCCTTTCCCTTGGACTCGTATGGGATCTTAATCGTGCTCCTTCCAGCAAAGGCTTCGACCACCATGGTACCCTCACAGGTATTGCTAGCGTCACCAACAGCAAACGTGAGAACATACTGGTGGCCTGGTATGGTGCGGGCGGCTTGTGTGATGACGCTCTCCCCTGCAACAAGCTCTACAGCACACTTGCCTTGGGGGACGGAGTAGTGGTCAGAGTCGACGTACTTGACGGCCTTTAAGGACACAATCATCCAGCCGGGGAGCGGGGAGTGGTTGTCTTCCATGTTAGGAGGGATCAAGACTCCCCATGATGTGTTTGGAAACTTCCAAGTCGCCGTTCTTCAACAGGTTCTATGCCGTTCTTCAACAGGTTCTCTGCATAAAACCTGTTGAAGATTCCTTTTAATCCTACTTTACATACATATGTTTACATACTCGCTGTTCTTCCAAGTCGCTAGGAAATAGATTATTGATTCAATGACATCCCTAAAGATTATCCTCCACCCACACATCATCACACGCCACGGCCTCTCCGTCGCCGTCATGGTCAAGAAAGGTGCTCGGATTCGATCCATGAGTTTCAAGATTACGGTTTGGGGAAAATTGCTCCAACGAATTCGAACGAGAAGGGGCAAAATTAGGGAAATTCGAATCATGGGTTTTGGGGATTCGATCCATCGACGATGGAATCGAAGTAAGGGTGATCGGATTTGAAGGCCGAAGATGAAAGAGGATCAAATCTTGAAAGGCACTGGCCACGCAGGTTCTTAAAAGGTAATTAGATCTTCCTTTTGTACTATCAATCACATGGTGTTTTTTGTTTGTAGCTCTTATCCCACTTTGTGTCTTCAACTATATGGTCTATCTCATGGTTAGGCGACCGCTTGCAAATGCACTGTCGTACATATCTCTTAATTATATATGATCCATTGTTTTTTATAGGTGCATTTAGGATTCCAAAAGTACGAGTATAATTGTGTGGTTCGGCTAAAGAAGCAGGCAATAGCTCATCAAAAAGATTAAGAGACCCCTCAAGACGTGCACTGTTTACTTGACGAATGGGAGAGTAGTGCCGTTTCATGGTGGGATTGAGAGGAGGAGGAATCGTGTTGATTATATTTCATGTGCACTGTTTTTTTTTGTTTTTATGAGGTCCTGTTTTCTTCCTAGAAGACGATTTTGAATTTTCCGATCGGGGTGAGGTCGATGATGCCCAGTCTATAGGCACACTGTTTGTGTCAACATGTGTACCGTTGTTATCATATTGTGATTTCGATGGTATTTTTAAGCGCACCGTTTTTACATATAAGAGCCCTGTTTGCTCCGAAGACGATGACGATAGATACCGACGACAAGAGGCACGCACATATTTGTTCCAAATACGAATGTGGCACGCACATATTTGTTCCAAATACGAATGTGGCGATGACTATGGATGGCGGTGATTGTAGCAGTGATAACTGTTATATTTAGGATTTGGAATAATGATTGTAATTGAAATAGATTCTAATAATTTATTTTTTTATTTTATGAGAGAGTAAATAAGATCTTAATTTGAATTTGTGAAGTAATTGATAATAAAAATAAATCACTATAATCTGTTGGTAATTAATGAAGTTAAAAACAAGTCATTGATAATTCTCTCATTATATAAATAAGAATCCTATCAAAAACGGTATATTGTTATAGAACAAGTGTTCGTACCAGTTGAATCAATTCGTCGATATTCCCATATTGATTTCATTGGACGATCAAACGTCGAAATTAACAAAATAATTAAAATATTTTAGAAAGAGAAAGAGAGATTTTCTAATCTTAAAAATATATCGATACAATGATCCGCGGGTTGCGATGAGTTAGGAGATTATGATAATGGAGGGGGTGATTGTGCTGTTATGGGTGATTATGGTTTGAGTAACAATCTATATAACAATTATGTTAAGAGTGTAAACTAGAACCTAAGCAACATAATGAATTTATCTATCATTGATAAAATGGAAGTGTATGAATCAACGGAATAATTAACTTATAATGTTATTATAAGGAAAAATAATGACTTAACATAATTAATGCAATTAGAACGTTCTAGCAATTCAACGCTCGCGATACGAATAAATAGTATAAATTAACACGTAGGAATTATCAAATAGTTAAATGATATATAGATGACATAAGGTGGTCGAAATATGATTTTAATCAGAATATGGAAGTCGAGCCTTTCGGGGTGGTTGGTACTGGTGAGAGAGTAGCTTTCTCCCTTATGTGTATGGCACGATTGTCGAGGCATTAAGCACTTGCTTGTGGGGACACGAGATTGTGGCAGGGCGTTAGGGCTAACCCTTGAAATTTGGATGTTATGCAGTCTCTTGCAGGGATGCCATAGAGGTTGCTCGATAACAATTTGCAGGGACCTAAAGTTACGACAGAGATTAGCCACCCATGGCAACTCATGTGTTTGATAGTTGTTTGCAGGGAGTCAATCGACGACATGTTTGATGTTCTCGCTTCGCATATGGAGATATCATTCTAATGGAATCACGTGTTTTGATTTGATAAATCAATGTCAAAAACGTAAATAATGGAAAGTAAACAAGTTAATGGATAAATATGACGATTGGATGTAAAGGACCGAAATTTGAATTGATGTTAATAATAATGGGATTTTAATATATTGGCAAAGTATAGCTATGAATGTGCTTGGGTCCTATACATGTGTCCCATCTTTGGCAGCACGCGAGATTTATCGAGCATCACTTTTGTTCACGGGTTTCTCCTTTCCTTCTAACAGGCTCAGGCGATGATCGTGAGGCATTCGAGTAGGTTCATGTCAACGATGGTGTTCCCACAAAAATAATGATTTTGCACTGTAAAATTTGGGTTGTATGGTCAAACACTAAATATTTGTAATAATGAACATCTCTACTGTTTTCTGTCACTGAAGTTTAATGTATTCAAACATCGCGTAATAATAAATACTTGGGTTTGTAATGTTTGATGACTAGTTTTTGCTTTTAGTATTGTGGTTTGTATTATGGATTAGTTTGGTCATGATTTTCTTGTACGTTATTATTATAGACTCTATCTTAAAAATTGGCTTGCTAAGGACTCCGTCTGTATCGATAGTGTCGTCACGCGTAAGCTAAACTAGAGAATTATAGTGGTATTACATATGCGTTGTTTCATCGTCTTTGATGTAGCCTTTTCTAAGTTGTGCAACACATGCTGTATTAACTTCATATAAGAATGTAAGCTTTCCACGAACTAAAGACAATCCACATGACTTCAATATATGTTGTATCATGGAACTCAGTGACACACATTCTCGATCAGTAGAATATTTGCATATGCGGAGCGCTTCGATATGATTTCTCTGAACGAGAAGGTGGTTGTTCTGAAGGCGGAGATAGAGAGGATGGTCTAGACGATATCTTAGTTTGAAAATAGGGCTTTTGATCATCGCCCTGACGAATCTCAGGATCTATCACCACCGTCATCTCCATTTCCTCCAGAACAGATTTGTGGATTTTAGGTTTGGTAGTTTCACGTGTATGATTGTAGTTTTGTGTAGTTTTTGTGACTATTTTCGAAGAGATATGTTTTTCATATAAAATAACGTATTAGATATCTATTTTATGTTGTTTTGTGGCATTCTGTGTATTGACGGTGTATAGCGGATATGAAAGGATAGATGAATGATTTTGGGACGATCTGGATGTATTTTGGAAAGAATTTTGTATAACATGGGAAAAATGAGCAAATAAGGTTTTTGTTCACTTGAAAAAGTCATTTAGCGACCGAATCAGTCTCTAATTAATGATCAAAATAATTATTAAAAATACATTAAAAAGTATTTTATGAATAAAGGTTAGCGATCATTTTCAATTCGATCGTAAATTAGCGATCAAAATAGATTCAAATGCTAAATAGCGATTGTTTCAGTCGCTATTTAATCAGCAATCAGTATTTTAACTACCATTTTTTGTGACCAGATTTCGATCGCAATAGACAATTACGATAAAAAAATCCTTATTGGCGGCCGATTTTTTCGGTTGCAAAAACGCCTAGTATTTTGTAGTTTTTCCATTTGCATCTAGTTTCCAGAAGACTTTCAATCATATCAAATATCTACCTGTTTCAATCCACCTCCGCCCCATTCACCACCACAGCCACCTTCTCCTCCTCCGTCGCCATCGTGGTCGTCGAATGTATCCTAATTTTCACAATATACATCCCCCCTCCTCGTCTCCAAAATCGTTTGCAGCAATCGCTGTTGCCGACAATCACATAATAGCGAGAGATAACGAGCAATAGTTAAATTAAATCCCTTGATTCTCTTTTTTTCTTTTAATGATTTTTATATTTGTTGTTGCTCTATGATTTCGTTGATGGTGGGGTTTTGTTGAGGCGGAGGGCAGAATTCGGGTTTACTCCTGATAGTTGTGTGATTCTCGGGTTGTCATCAATGGTTCGAGGGGAGGAATCTAATGGATTTCTGGGAGCACTGTATTCTCGGGTCGGGGCGTGATTTCTAGCGGCGACATCATGGCTTGATTTACTGGAATCACTGTCGGCTCGTCGAGGCTAGATTTATGAGTGCACAGTTGGCTCCGATGGTTTGAGGGGGGTGGAATCTGATGGATTTCTGGGTGCACTGTCGGGGTTTGATTTACTGGGTGCACTGTTGTCTTGTCGGGGCTGGATTTCTAGGTGCACTGTCGGCTCTGGTGATTCGATGGGAGAAATCTGAGTGCACTGTCGGGACTTGATTTTGCTGGGTGCACTGTAGGCTCAGGTGGTTTTGAGGGGAGGTCTCTGATGGATTTTCGGGTGTACTGTTATTGGCTCGTGAAAGGAATATACTAGGGTTAGATTTAGGAGAAATTATAATTGCAATTTGATTTTAAAACAAAATATGTTACCTTATACTAACAGATTGAACGCATATTATATTTCCTTGATTTGTTTATGTGGACAAATTAATATGGTGATCGATTGGTAAAAAATATCTTTTATATAACCTATTGCTAAATAAATTTAAAAAATGATTTTATTGATAATTTTCTCAATTTTAAATTATAAATTTTGATATTTATATTTGAATTTGTGAGGGGTGTATATTAGTTATGAGATGACGTTGTGAAATTTATTGGAATACATGATGATCATTTACATTATCTTGGGATGGTTCAAATAGGATCACGTTATCTATATTTTGTGACTAAAGAAGTAGTAAAACTTTATACTCCTATAATATCATATGGAAGTTTCTATTTCCAAGGTAAGAAATAATATTAGTTGTGAGATGTCGTAATGAAATTTATTGTTATACATGATAATCAATTATGTTGTCTTGGAATGATGCAAGTAGGGTCATCTTATCTATATTTTGTGATGAAAGGATTGGTAAAACATTGTACACCTATAATATTATGTGAGAATTGCTATTTTCATGACAAGAAATAATATTTTCAAGGCTCCTTGTGAGACAAGTGTAGTTTTGTCATCGAAAATTTTGTGGGATACTTGCCTTGACAATATTAATTTTTGTCTTGAAAATAACAATCTCCTGTTATATTTAATAACAATCTTGGACATTAGCTAGGCATGATGACATCTAAGCCCAACCGGGAAAAAACTATGGGATCAGGGATTATGTATCATGACATATATATACCTACAATAATCAATACTGAAATTTAATGGTCTACATTTGATCCTATACTTCTTCTTCTTTTCAATTTTTTTTTTTTTTTTTTTGGATTCGTTGATCCTATAAATCTTGTGATTGAGATTAATTCACCAAATTGAGAAACAAATCATTGAAATCTATGTGGAAAGTCATAAGATCTTTTGTTTTTTTAAAATTTTTTTTTTTTTTTTTTTTTTTTGGATTCGTTGATCCTATAAATCTTGTGATTGAGATTAATTCACCAAATTGAGAAACAAATCATTGAAATCTATGTGGAAAGTCATAAGATCTTTTGTTTTTTTAAAATTTTTTTTTTTTTGAAATAATTACAATGTTCAATCTCCACCTTAGTTCTAATCTCATAGATTAATGACACTCTTGGACTTAGAAATTGGCACATATGAGTTTAGATGCATCATATCATACATAGTCTTTTTCCTTAAAACTATATAGCGTACCGCAACTTGTGAATCACCCCGAAGAATATTTCGATACATTGCATAGCTAAACATTCAAAGTTCGGGAAAATTTTGAGATAAGAGGATCTTCACAGAGCCTTGCAGCTTCATCCTCAGGCAAAGTCACCATAGCAACTCTACTCAAAGGACCTTCAGCACCAGGCGAAGGAAGCACAACTACTTTACCCTTGGCATTCACCGGCGTGACATAACAAGATACGCGTAAGGGCTCCTCGCATTGGCCAAACACGACAGAATAAGCGTCTACACTCTCCAAGTTCACGAAGACGAGATCATCGCCATCCATGGATGCCGGTGGTGACATTTGGTCGTCGTTCTCCTCGAGCCATTGGATAAGGTCAATGACTGAATTATAGTCCATCTTGCTCATTGCATCCCCAGTTGCCTTAGCAGCTTGTGAGATGTTAGTCACATCTATATTTTCTCCATGAACCTTGCTATACACCATGCAGTTTCCAAAGAAGCCATTGTCAAGGCCCAATACCTTCCTTGTGTCCACACATATGGACATGTCCATGAGCCCGTTAGTCATGCCTTTCGCTTTACTAATACAAGCCCAAAGAAACCCAACTAGAGCCTGAAACGGCGATGGGCTGGGCCCATCTGGAATGTCATCGTGGACTTTGGCATGGTCTATACAGGCCTGGACCATTTGATCCGTGAAAGATAGAGTGATAGTTTTGAATTTTTGGATCAGGATTAGGTTTGGGCTTGGGTTCAAGCTTTGTTTGATGGATCGTTGATATCGATCGATGAGATGTGTGTTGGACTTATGGGTTGGGCTGTTGTTTATGGGCCTCCGTTGAGATAACGGGTAGAAGAATGGAGGCCCGAGAACCTTGCCGGTGAGGGAAACATCGGCCCATGATTTGAGGAACAAGGATGAACTAATTGGGTCGGCTACGAGATGGGAGCAGCTCAGGCCCAATGCCAACCCACCTTCTTCAAATACTGTAATCTGCATAAATATATGGAGGAGAAAAACTGATGAATAGTTTTATTTACTGAATTTTGAAAGAGAAAAACAGAAGCTTAAAGCATGGACGACACAATTTTTCCTAGCTAATTTATACTTCTACAGAATTCTGTGTATAAAATGGCCTTGTCAGTTGATCCAATATGTCTGCTGATTAAACTGGTTAAAGAATCATATATCTCCGAAAAAAAAAAAAAAACCATTGGGTTAATAAAGATCTGATGTGACAAAAACAAGGATGTGTTCACGAAGTTGACAAACCTGAACATAGAAGGTAGCGCAATAATAAGGCTCACTATGCATATCTTCCCAGAAAGCAAGTTGAAGCTCCTTTTCCTGATCAACACTTTGCAACCAGCTCTCAACACTCCCTTGAGCACTTGATTCCACGATCCTCACCCCGCAATCGTTGCATTTGATCATCCATTTCCCGTCTTCTTTGCTCCTCACCAACCTCCCGGTCATGATCGGGAAGCACATCAACGTCTCCATGATCGTCTCCCTCATCCTGCTTGATACCTCTGTCGTCGTCGTACCCCTGAGTGATTTGTAGTAGTGGACTATTCTGATGTGGTGGTTCTCCATGAGTCTGTCGAGGACCGATAACGGATACATTCTACCGAGCTGGACCGGCATGGTGCTCACCGCTGTCCTTAAACTAATGCGTGTCAACGTGGCCATTGATCGGAGATGAATTTGGCGTGAACTTTTGTGGCAGGCTGCTTTATATGGAAAGGTACCAGAAAACTGAACTCCATGATTCAAGGAACAATGTAAACTATGTGATACACTTGCCCATATCTGTGGAGCTCTTCTACCATGTAAATATAAATTATTATCATATAAGGAAAATCAGAAATGCAAGGTTCCGAAGCGTATGTTCATTTTCGTAACTG
>LIEC01011267.1:0-72709 GCA_001925005.1 Drosera capensis
GGGGGGGGTCGGCCAAAGTTCGTCCCGGCGATGTTACATAAATACTCACACTTATTATAATTTGTTGGTCGATATTTGATGTTTACATCATTTCACTAAAATTGAGTCTCTTACTTTTGCCTTCATTGTATGCAACATAATATTTTGAACCACTCAAGTTTATCGAGATTTTTAAAAATAGCTTTCTACCCCCATTTTTTTTCCCCCTGAGCTTGACACCGCAAACCATTGTGGATGCTCTGGAGTGGTAGATAGATGATTTGGTTAACAAAAAGCATTTTTTGCGTGTACTTTGCAACCCAAAAAATAGAAGCCATCAAATAGCGCTATTGTTGTAACTTAATTCTCACAAGGAAGCTAATTTAAAGCTATTCTTCATAATGCTATTTGAAGTAAGACAGTTAAAACGAAGATTGAACTGATTACCAAAATTGATAAATCAAAATTGAACAAACCGACTATTAAATGATTTGATTTTGGTTTATCAAATGAAACCGATTATTTAAAAGGAAAAAAATCCGAACCGAATCTATTGACCGAATTGTTTAAAATCGATTATCGAACCGTGTAAAATAAGTTATCATAATTATTTTGCATAAGATTGTTAAGATTAAAGTTCAAACACATTACATTATTTTAAACCTAAGATAGCCTAATAGCTTTAGAACTATGGATATTGTCTTTGCCTTTTTTGTTAGAAATGAAAATATAAACCTTCAATCATATTTTTCTCTTTATTTGATTGAATATTTTTTATTTTGTTAGTAAGAAGATCATTTTTTCATATACTTTTAGCATAATTTATGTCTTTTTTTAACTCGATATAATTAATTTACTTTAATAGAGTTATTTATAGAGTTATTTAAATAAATGATATTTATAATTATCATCGCGAATCATTTAGGATGAAATCATATGAAATCGTTGAAAAATCATATAAAGAAAGCTGTTTAAAAACACACAAAATCGAACCAATTAATAAACGATTTTGGTTTTGAAATTCAAACCAAAAAATTAATCGGTCCGGTTTTGATTTTTGATTGTAAAGGTCGAATCGTTTAATCGAACCGACCCGATTAACACATGAAGAGTAAAATTCAGGATTACTTTTCATGGTAGTATGGTCCTTGAAGGACCTAATATTAAGAATGATTATGGTGAAGACTAGAATTGATTTGTATATTAGATGGGACTATGGACCTTTGAATATGAAGATGGTTCAAGCTGCTTATTTGTAGCTGAATTAGATACCACCAAAAGCTGATCCATTCATTGCAGATAATGGGCTCAGAAGCAAGAACTGGAGCTATTTTTTTGATAATCAACTGGAGCTGTTGTTTTGCTGCTGACCAAGAGAAAATATAGATCAGGCAAATAATAACCAGCAAAGATGAGATTGAACCAGTCATTGCTACTGCTGATCAAGTAACAAGCACACTGGTGAAGTATCTATTTCCTGTAACAGCAGGTCGTAAATCTGATGTCTATCAAAATAAGAACAACTAGAGTTCGACACTACTCAGGACACTCCAATAGCCGGATCGTGGATCAATTGACATAAATGATTTTAGAGCACAACACATATAAGGTTTATGAATGAAACATAACGTTTACTGTCACTGATCTAATACTAGAGTTATAGAACGACAGTCCAAGAAACCACTATTGCATTCTCTATGTTGAACCATCACCAATATGCATAGGGATCGATGTATAAACACCAATGCTTACAAGCATGCCGAGTAACTGAAAACATAATCTGAACAAGAAAAGATCAAAACATTATTCATATGTTATTATCCGGCGCACAAGAATGGCCGACCATAGCACTGAGTTCTGGTGCAAACGTTGCATTTATGCATCTGTCAACAGCATACAATCGTCAGTGTTACATTTGGTTTCTTGGTACATTGCACGAAATTCAGATCATTGCAGCCCAAAATCTGAACCTATCAACCATGAACGATTGAAGCTCTCGATCCTCATTCTAGTCTAGAGGCTTGAGACCTGGCTTTTGCTTCGTCGAAACGAAGAGAAGAATTTCCCACTTGAAGAAGAAATCGATCTCTTCATTGAGAAAGACCCCTTATGCGACGAGCACCCGACGGAGGAACTCTCCCTTGATCTACTACACTCCTCAACTCCAGCTGTGCCCTTCTCTCCCTCACTATCCACATTAAACATCTCTTCATCAGAACAACTGCTAGTTCCTTCATCTTCTGCCACCGAAATCACAACCATCTTTGACATGGAATTCGAGATCACAGAAGCAGCCGCTGCATCCATCGAAACAGACCTCCTCAGCTTGGTGACATCCCCTCCAAGTGCTCTATGATTCTCACCTAGATCGCTCAGAACACCCCTAAGCTCGTGATTCTTCTCCAAGATCTCGACAATCATCGACACGCTTCTCATATGCATGTTTTCCCTGTCACCACCAACATCCAATCTTTCCCCAATCCCATCATGGATCTCAATCCCTGCCTCTCCATCCTCCGAATCCTCGATCATTGTCTCCTCCACCGGACTCAAATCCCGAGAACTCACGACACCCTCATTGACTACCGAAGCACGACAAAGCGGGCAATTTTTATGACTCCTAAGCCAAGTATCAATACAAGAAACATGAAAAGCGTGACTACACTTTGGCAACAACCTCAGATCCTCCCCTTCCTCGAACTCCGTCAAACAAACCGAGCAATCATTCCCGTCAACCAACACCCCCTTCTCGTACCTAAACACGGTTATCCGATCGATCACGCTCTGCTGCAGCCCCACCGTGACGATATTCCACACCGGGTAATCCACCACCTCCGCCCCTCCATCACGCACACCACGATCATCGTCGTCGTCATTTCTATCAACGCTCATCACATGAACAGAGCGCGTCCGTCTGCTGATCACCCAGCGGTTCCGGAGCAGGATGGTGGAGGTGGAGATGAGGAGGAAGGCCACGCCCAGGAAGCAGACGACCGCGATCAGGTACGGCATGAAGTGGTTCTGGAGCGAAGCGTGTGGCGGCGGCGGCGGCGGAGGGGTGAGGGATGTGCAGTTGGCGATGCAGTAGGAGTAGCCGTCGGAGCCCGGCAGGCATTGTACAGTGCAGTGGTCGACGGCGGTCGTGGTTGTGGTGGTGGTGGTGGTGTTGATGGTGTAGTGGTTTGAGAATACAAAGAGCTTACGAGAATGGATCCCCATGGTTGGTTTTGATCGATGGCTCCTCTGTGTGTTTGTTGTGTGTTTCTTACATGGTCATGGTGGTCTTGTGGCGTGCTCTGTTTTTGGTGATTTCGGTTTGGTTGGATTGGGGATTCAAAGTGGGAAGACTTTTTGGGTGTCGGGGTTTGTTTGGGGAAGGTGACTGATGCTTTTGGGGTTGTGTGATAAAAGTCAACAAGGATCGATTGCAGGATTTGCGCGTTATCTTAAAGCGAGGAAATGATGATGAAAACTATTCTTTTGTCTCGTGATTATAAATAACTACACCGATGATGATATACACAAGTTTAAAATTTACTTATTTTCGTAAAATATTATTTTTATTTTTTGATATGTAAATTTGTTATAATATGATTATATTTTATATTAAAATAAATTGATGATATTTATTAATAATTTTGTTCAAAATCTGTATATGTTTAGTAATAATGATTTTTTTAATAATCTCGTATTGAGTTGTTATGTTTAAATTAATAGGATATAGACATATGTATAATTATTAATCAATTAAAAAAATGACATAGGAAGGATCAATAAAAAAAATTCCTATATTTATATTATATATTTATAATGATTATATCCGAGCAAATTATCAATTCTAATGTTCTTGATATCGAAAATTTTGATAATTGGATTGGGGAAAGAATTGGTTATGACTGAATTAGTATCTCTTGACAAAGCATGATTATCAAGGAGTAATATCTTAAGAAGAAGTCGCAGATGATTTTTGTTAAACCTGCTAGTATTCTCCTCTTATCTTATCTTTCTTGTGAAATTTCTAACTACTATCCTGAATTAATAATGTACAGATGCCAATTGCGACAATCGATAGGGATGTACAGAGAGGATGATGATGGCACGCAACCAAAGATTCCACACGTTCACATTAAGCTGAAAAGGTCAAAGTGGTAACGTATTGGTACTTATTTGTGGTAACTGTGAAACAGGATGGGCTTGCTTAGAGTTGGGACACTAAAATCTGGAAAGCGCGTGATTGTCAATTACTAATGTTAGTGGATGAAAATTGTTAAAGTATATGTTTGGATAAGTTTATCGATATATATGTAAATATTTATATGTGAATTATTAATAATTTATTAATTTTAAATTAATAAATTTTAAATTTTAAGTTAATAGTTAGGTTTTTTTTTGAATCGTAACAAAAATGAAGAAAAGACTTATGGTGAAGTAATTCACAAATAAGAAAGGGTTGCTTTAGCTAATAAGAATAATCGAGTTTCATTAAAAAAAGAAAGAAAGAAGAATCGACTTGCTAGGGTTTCGTTAGCTTACCACGTACATCAATCCTTTTGCTTATGCATAAAATGGATCAGCTGTTGGTAGAAGTGCTTTTAGGACAAGATTAGGAATTTAGGATGAAACGTAACCACGTACATCTTTGTGGTGAGATTTTATAACATGCATGTAGACAACAGAGAAAATTATATCAAGTCAAATCCATTAATCTAGGATCTCCGTTATGTATATTGATTTCACTATCAATAGTTTTGTATTGATGTAATCTGTTCTGGAAACATAATCGATCTACGTGTTCTTTTTCAAAATTAGTAGTCATTTTATTAGTAATTTTTAGGGGAAAAGGAGGGTGTTTGTTGATACACCATGTGATAACGGTTTAAAATAACGATTGACATTAAAATATATAAATAAATGATTATGATTAAAACATAAATAATCAAATTTAAATCTTTATCTGTATTATTTGAATCTCAATCGTTGATTAAACATCTGATACATTGTGTGGCATTGACACACAATCCTTAATCTCTCACTCTTAATCTATTTTGTAAAAGTTAAAAAGAATTATCAATTGATGTTATTGTTTGATCTTATTTACCATTTATAGCCATATAAGAGCAAGTATAATGAGAATTGCTATTTTGATATAGGCTATGTGATACCACTTTATACACACTTCATTTCCTTGATTCTCTCATATTAATCACTCCTTCCGTCCTAATTTATGTGAAACAGTTTGATCCAACAAATAATTTTAATTATATATACGTTGAATTTTTATCAATATTTAATTAAGAAAAAGTATTTTTTAGTTATAATGGATTGAAACCGGAATTTATGAGAGAAAATGAGATAGGAGAAAGAAGAAGATACTGAGTGATTATATTAATATAAATTAATTAACAAATAAAAAAATAAAAATATAGTAAATAAATTAGGACTCAAAAAAAAAATATTGCAAACAAATTAGAAAGGAGGGAGTATATTTTATGTTAAAAAAATATATTTCTTTTATGTTTTTTCCTCTCAATTTAAAATAAAAAAAGGGAAAAGCATTCGGTGATCATAAAGGCAATAAGACAATGCAAACAAATCATTTAATTTCGTGTAAATTATCATTTAGTGTAACGTTTGAGACTTATTTATTCCCTCTATTCTCATATATCTAATAGAGTTTCAAAATAATTATCATAAGAGATAATCTATCAAAAAATTGAAATTTCTTGCCCATTTTACCTATAAATTTTTTGTACTCATTGAATCTAATCACAACTTCCAAAATTTGAATTAAGTTTCAAGGAACACAATACTCTACTATTGTACTTGATGGAACGAGAAAATCATGGGCTATTTAAACTTGATCTTTCAACGAGTTTTCATATGTTTTTTTCCACAATTCAACGCATTTATTTTATATAGTGGAGTCTTGTGAGAATCATAACACTACAAGGAACCAGTTTAGTGATGGCAAAAATCCGTCAGAAAAATATTATTTTTCATCGAAAATCGAATCACGAATTTATGATGGAAAAGAAACCGTCGAAAAATATATATTTTCGACGGAAAATATAATACCATCACAAAATTCCGATGATATGATCAATTCTACCATAAACTTTTGTGACGGAAATATTTTTCCGTTGGAAAAATTTATGACGGAATTAAATTATCCGTCATAAAATTCCGACGATATGATCAATTCCATCGCAAATGTTTGTGATCGAAGTTTTTTCCGTCGAAAATTTATGACGGAACAACCCAGTTGGAAATTTGTGACAAATTGCGACAGAAATGTATGAAGACAACCTTTTTCATCAGAAACCCTATTGCATTTAAAAAAGAATTTATGACGGATTTGCTTTTTTTGACGAAAATTTGAAAACAAAATTAATTATAGATCTTGCTTTAGGCTCCTAATCTGTTTCACATACAACCAAACTCATATTGTCCAAAGAAATTACATATTCAACCATTTATTGTTACTATTATTTTTGTCTTTAAATTTCAAATTTACTCATTTTAACAAATATTTTTTAGTCTTGTAAACACTTTTCTTTTTTACTGTCTCAATTTACTAATAATTTTTTCTTTTTGAACAATTTTTTATTCTAAAAAAATATCAAATCAATTAAGTTGTATTATAATACATCCATTATTTTTTCTCACCATCGTTATAATAAATTTCGTTCATTAAAATCAAATTTTATAAAATTTTAATATACATAAAAAATTATATATCAAATCAATTAGTTATCAATACAATTAAATTGAGTAATATCAAAACAACCTCTAATCAAAATGGGTCACGTTTCTCCTTCCTCACCCGATCAAACATGCCAAGCAAAAAAAACAAACAAAACCAACCCACAAACAATCCCACAATCTCTTCCAAAACCCATCAAAATCATCCACCGTTTCCATCACATCCCCACTTCCCCTCAGAATCTCACCTACTCGCCACAAAATCAACAAACCGATTCAAATCCCCACCCCACTTCCCCTCAGAATCTCACCAACTCGCCACAAAATCAACAACCCGATTCAAATCCCACCCCCACACCCTCACCCCATCTATCCATTCCTCCCCAAAAAGAAAAATGACACCCATCAACCCATACTTCGACGACAGAGACCTCATTCTACGAGGAGTACTCTTCTCTTCCTCCCCTGGGAAGAGGACTAACATAGACTCGAACTCGATGTTGCAGAACTGCGATTTGCCGCCACCGAATAAGGTGTGTGCGGGCCCTGAGGAGACGGAGAAGCTGGAGCTGTTGAAGGCGATGAGGCTGTCGCAGACGCGGGCGGGAGGCGGAGACGAGGAGGGACGAGACGGCGAGGGTGTTTTGGGGTGAGTGGATGAGAGGGTTTGGGTATATGCTGGTGTTGAGGTGGATGGAGATTGAGGTGCTGAGATTGCATGAAGGGTGGGTGATGATCGCGGCGATGATGGGGCGGCCGAGGGCGGGGATGGTGGCTGCGACGTGAGGT
This sequence comes from Drosera capensis, assembly GCA_001925005.1. Taxonomy (NCBI): domain Eukaryota; kingdom Viridiplantae; phylum Streptophyta; class Magnoliopsida; order Caryophyllales; family Droseraceae; genus Drosera; species Drosera capensis. Next base: position 7,471 of record LIEC01011267.1, read on the forward strand.
GGGTGATTGCGGTGGCGTTGGTTGCTGGGATTGGGATTGCGGTTGGGTGTAGATTCTTGTTCTGATTCTTTGCTTCATTTTGTGTTAATCTTAGTTATTAGTCTAACTTTGACATGCTTGTTCATGGAACATGTTAGAGATGTTTGCCGACATGGGATAGGATGAAATAATAACAATTACTCCTTGTATAGATCTGAGTCACTTCATTCATTGTCAATTGTTTTCAAGTCCGGAACCGTGAGCAAAGCAGAACCTGGTTTAGTTTGAAGGAAGTGTTTGGGAGTGCAGCGCTAAGATGTGCATTTCATGAATATAGATTTGATGTTTGAGTTGTATACAGGCTTATACTGAGATCAGTCAGTGATGGTGGTGGCCGCCACGGCCGCAGCGCATGCAAGTCTTTGTTCCATCTATAGGGTTAATCGTGACTTGAAAGAGTTTTATTCATGGTAGTTGATGGAAATGGTCCAGATAGTTGATGTAGCTTTCGTCCGCGGTTTGTTGCATCACTCAAGCTTCTTAATCAAGTACCACAATCCACACTTTGGCCAGGTCTTCGCATATGGTGTCTTGTATGGCTTTTTATTTGTTCAGCTTCATAAGTGATCAAGTCCACACATGTTTTAAGTGTTTTAGATCGTTTCTTGCAACAAGAAAAACAAGGAAGAACTTCTGGCTTCCCGCACCCTAGAATAAGGAATGCAAAGCAATGTAATGATTTACCGTGTTGCGAAACCTATCTCTCTTTTTTTAGAAAAAAAATTTGGTCGAAATTTCCAAATAATTTCCAAAGACAAAACTGCCTGCCTGCATTCGTCGGTACAAATCGAAACAGGACTGATTCATATGCTGCCCTCCTAGACGCTGTCTTAGATGTGTCCGAAGTTGACATGGCGACAATATACTGCAAGAAAAACAACCGAACCATGATAATTGTTCAGCTTAGCTTCTTGTCAGACATCTGGGTCATACGTCTGATAGAACAGCTTATAACCATAACAGTTCAATCTGGTCTTCCTGGCTTATATGATCAAACAAATTGGTTTACAAATTATGCTATAGAACTAACTGGAATCATTTCTCCACGTATGAAAATGCAAACAACTTGATGTTACAGTGCAAAATGGAAATGAAAAGAACAAAGAGCAGGTTTCGACTTCAAGCTGGATGCTTCCATCTAAATCATCAAGGACAAGAGAACAGATTATCTTGATCAGACGCAACTCTCAGCTGTCCATAGCCCTCTTCAACCTTAACCTTGCTAACATAACACAACATCTATCGGGGCATTCCCGTGAACAAACTGATTATTCCTTAGATCATTTTACCTCTCAAAGAATCTCAGCGCCAAATGTGTCGATGGCTAAGCTAAAGAGAAAAATATAGTTTTCATAGGATATCTCCAGGTTCCTGACAGCTTGTTAGATCTGAGGAGTTGCCACCATAATGCACACTTCCATTCTCGCTCTCTATATGATCATCTGAATCCAAGCCGTAAACATGGCCATCTTTGCATGTTTAGTCCTCAAATATCTCTTATTTTCTGGAGTTATAGGAGTCACCAATGGGACTCTCCCTGAAATCGCAAGACCGTAGCCCTTGAGCCCCACATATTTTCGAGGGTTGTTTGTCATCAGCTTCATGGTACGGACGCCCAAGTCCCTCAGTATCTGCAAGAAATATCAATTACAATGGAAGTCAGCAATGAATAAATCTCAATTGGCATTACAAGCCAAAGATCTGCAAGGGTCACAACTACAACGAATTTTTACCATCCCAAGTTTCATGACGAAGCATGACTCAGAGAGAGTTATGCGAGGGTCATTTATATGTAGAAATATTGAATTGACTGGTGACTTGTATACGGTCCAAGGGGCAGAGAGAACAGGCCATTCAACAGGGATACCAACTTGATGTTTAACCAATAGGGGAGGGGCCACTTCGGAGTTCCATTTAGAAGTTCGACCTTTCGACTAACAAAAATCCTCCCATTTGACCTCTTCTTTTGTTGAAGGAGTTACTTGAGCGACTTGTCACATGGGATGATGATTATCCCCTTTCGACTAACATGTCCATCTGCATATTTTGGCGGCCAAGACTATCATGTCCATCAGTGTACAAGTAGACCATATGATTTTGTTCACATCCAGAAACTAAGGTTGTGACATGGCTCTTGAGAACAAATATAGTCATGGGGATTGCTTATGAACATACCTTGACCATGGCAATATGCTCGATACCATCCAGCACTGACTAGAAGCAGGAGGAATTGAAAGGTCCCCACATTGTTGGAATTGGTGGTGCGGAAGCAGATAGCTCCACCAGTTTATCTCTTTTCCGCCTATATCTGTCAATGAACTTCCACCAAGATATAAGCGTCAAAATAGGATAACTACATTACCCTAAACAGCTCTAAAAGGTCGAAAAATGTTCTGCACTAAGCAATAGACAGGATAGAGCTTAAATTATCATCAATGCCGCTGCTTTGCATTCAAGACCAGAAGAAGCTCAAAGCAGCTGTATCTAACAACTAGAGAATATAAGATAAGTTGGAATTCCATTTCATTATATTTTCTTTTTCCGAGGAAGTAGTCCATATATATTCAATGAAAACAAAAATCTTGTAGCTCGTATCTAATTAATTAGCAAAGAATATTAAAATTGCTCATGCTGATTAGCCCAAGTCATTTTCGAATTGGCAGTGTACTACTTCTACCTTTTTTTTTCAGTTCAACCAGAAAACAATCAGTATACAGCATCAAGACTAAATTTGTTGCAACTGCAATATATATGATAATGGTGTTGATATGCTTACTAAAACATTATCAAGACACAAGCTTGTGGTACGTCGTTCGATCGTGAGAATAGCGTGCTCCTTTCAGAGGGAGATTGGTTGGATATTTAATTATACGAAAGAATTTGATTTTATTGAGTTGGTTATTTTGTGACAAAAAAATATAAATAAAGATATTTTTGAATTTAGGGTTAGAGTTTTTGATTTTTTTAGATTGACAGAGAGATTCTGTAGCTGTCTTGGACCAGAGATTCAAGAAAGTATGGGAGATAATCAAAACCAGCGAATTGCAACAGTAAATAAACCATCAATAGCAGGAATCGACCAGATAAAAAAGAACAGGCTGAACGATAGTTTTTGAGAACTAGTTTTTAGGTTGCTGTCCATTTCCAAGGTGGGACGGAGGCCAAAACAGTGTCGGATTGTCATGAAATTTAGTGGACCTGTTTCTAACTCATCAATCTTCGATTGTTTTGTTTTGTTGCGTCGATCTGATTGATTGCTCGATTAGTTTACCTCTAATGTTATGTAGAGAGGATATTATGTATCCATTATTTCATTAATAGTAAAACTTTAAAATAGGATTCAACCTCGTGATTTTTTTATTCTTTCACGTTAAAAGGTTTTTTAAATTGAAATTATGTTTTTACACCTTTATTATTTTCTTACACTATTTTGTTTACTTCCTGATGAATTATTTTATGTCCTACCATCATCGACCAATCCCACACTCTTGCCTTTAGCAAAATAGCCCCTAAGGCTTATACACATCGTCCTCACCCAATCAATCATCTTCGCTCTCCAACCAGCTACCACCACACGACTGATCTCATACCTACAACGGTACAATTCCTGCGTAAAAAAAGATTAGGCCACATTACATTCATAATAAAAAAATAAATAGATACAAGCTTTTTAAATAGTCGCAAAGGACATCATGGTAAGCATGTTTCATATTGTGGAGCCGTCTTGATCTCAGAGTGCAAACTTTTTTTCTCTTCCTGAACTGCACCTTCATTTCTCACAACAAAACTGGAAACCCGGGGGCTGTGCAGTGTTTTGGCAGATCTTTTTAGCCTCATCCTAATAGTACATGCATATTTACAACTAACAAGTATTCACCTAAACTTAAGGGGAGTACAGGGCATTGATGCAACGGCCACAAGCAAAACAAATAAATAAAATCATTATTTCATCTGATGAGGTCAAGTAGCTGCCCGTATGATGTCATAATCCTCTATCTTGTATCATGTTCTTTGTGAAGCCATCGTAAACCATGTAAAGGTTATTTAAACATAATTTTTAGTCGCACACACCTCAAAAGGCGACAAAAGCTGAAAAGTAATAAACAAAGATTCTGCCCCTTTTGCTTTTAAACTTAGCCTTTGGACATCACTAACGGAAATAGGAAAAAAGAATCCGGAAAAGGATAAAAGTGTAGTTGCTTGCCAATATGGCGTCTATACTCTATAACGTCTACAAAGCACTTCACCTAAGCATATTTTACTTTGGTTTAGTTTCGTTTAAAAAATATATTGTTTTGCTTGAAGTATCTGTATATTTCCTGGTTGTGGTCACACACTTTCACCATGAAAATGAGCACCTAGATAAGTCATGCCATGTGCAGGGTGCAGTTACAAAAATGAGCCTGTAGGTTGTGCAAGATAAAAAAGGAGAATATCTTTATCACGCACTAAAGCAAAGGAAGGTGATATCGACTTCTGATGTATTTGCAACCGGCCCTTTCGTCTTATCACTTTCTGAAACATTGATTTCAGGTCATCCATCTAGGCAGGGGATACCGAAATTCGAAATATTGAAACATTGTATTCTTATCACTTGCTTACGGATACCGAAATTACGGATACTGAAATTGGCCTTAATAAAGACAGGGGAAAATACACATTCGAAATAGGTCAAACTGTTAATCAAAAAGTTTAAACTGATGAGTTATGGATTATGAATTGTTGATATATATATTCTACGTTTTTTTTTTTCTATACGATTGATGTGGATAAATATGCTCAACCATAGCCTCAACAATTTCTAACGCTTGATCTGATTGCTAACGACTTCCATGTGTATATTAGGATCAGTAAAAGGTCGTCTTATTTTCTCGTTTTCCATGAGAAATGAGGAGGCGACATAGGTAGGTGCTAGGACTCCCCCACATATATGCCGTTGTTGTCGATATTTATCGTTATCCTACTATCAGTACCCTTATTCGGGAAATGTGTTGATTATATTTGAAAAGAGCTTTAACCAAATCTTATGTATCTGCAGGTAACATAATGGTGCATTGGATAGCACTGTTTCAAGGGCCGTGGGTCCCGACATATGGCTGGTCCTGGTGGCTGGGAAGTCAGGTATGCTTATGCATCTAAAAAGGCATGAAAGCTACATGGAATTGATATTTATGCTTGCCAACTCTTTAGTATTAGTGTTAGTTGGAATGAGAGTATATGAATGATTATGTCTACACATATATGTTCTGCTATTCGTTTATCTCATGATGATTATCTGTTTCTTGGATTCCCTTTAAGGAATTTACATTCCTTTTCAGCTTTATTTTTCTTAAACCTGTTGGCCATAAAGGAAGGACGAAATATCTAGACGATTACATCCATTATCAAGCTTGAGGGGTGTTACTTCTTTCAGATTAGGATGTGTCTGCCTTTAGCCTTTACCCTTTTGTCAGTAGTTTTTGTCGACAATTTTATGGAGTCGGTGCTTATAGTCTAGCTAAGCTCTCGATTAATACTCTAAGCGCTCTATGTGGAAAGTAAGGAAAACTAGAAACAAGAACTACTGTGATAGGCTGATAACGATTATCGTACAAGTTTTTACTCATTTCAAGGAGGAGCTTGGTGCTGCCATGCCCAAAAAAAATTTAAGGTGACAGATATGCATATGATTCTATATGCTCAAAATGTCAGTGAAAGAAATGCTGCTCCCGTGAAGCCTTAAAAACGATAGTCTCTTCATGAATCACAACCATTTGAGTGACATGATAATTTATTTGTGTATTGATTTTTGATATGAAGAATGAATTAACCTTTAACTTTTGTGGGGGAGAGGAGTGAGAAAAAGAAAAAGAAAAAAAAGTAAGGATAAATTGATATGATATAAAATAAATAATAAAAATATTTTGATATTTTTGTTAGGAAATTTTTTTTCAAATTAGATAAGATTATAATTTAATTAGAACTATCAAATGTAATAAGTGTAGTAATTTGATCGAAAAAGGGTGGGAGTATACCCCTGCTTGATCCAATACAGTTAGGTGATCTTCATCCCCACGTGGTTGTCAGACGGCTGACCCATATTCACAATCACCTACCACATCCCAAGCTGAGCTTTTATATCTTTTGTGTATGTGTGCGCGCGGGCGTCATTAGAATTCAGAGATGACTTGGCTGTGCTTGGTGCATGAAGTTGTGCTATCAAAAGATGATACCATCTTCCCACTGATGGCAGGAACTCAATCTTCAGTATTTAGGGTATATCAGTGAAGAGGATAGTATGAATTTTTTACTGGGATAAAGGTAAAGGAGTCTTGTGTCAATCCCCATAGGAGTGAGACCTATCGCTAATGAATTGGTTTCCGCTTCCTGCGTTAGCATTTAGCGCATACCAGTGTTCTAAAGAAAGGTCTGGGTGTTGGTTTAGGCAGTGACACCTACCCACCTAGGCATATCGGTCTGTATAAGATTAGTCAAACCATGAATGATTATGCGTTTCGATGGCTTTATGTGGTCTTCTTTTGCTTTAATTTTGTCCTACAACATAACATAAGATTAGATATTAACATTCTGACTTATGAACAAATATCCGTCGTGACATCTGCCTTATCAAACGCCTTGACAACCACCTAGGTCCGGCTCAGGGGCGTGGTGCTAGAACGAGGGCTAGAGCGCCCTAAGCCGCCTAGGTTTTTTTAGAACATTGATTCATATACTAACTCGCTAGACACCCTGCCTGTTCTGGTTGCCGCTGAATAGCTGATTAACAACAAGAATAACATCAAGGGAATATTATTATTGATGTCTGATTATATATAGTGCCAACAAATCGGTGGAATGATAGACCCATTACATCAAAGTGTTGGGTTTTCATCAAACATCTTTTCATCGGATTGTCTTTAACAAACCACATTCTCAGTCCTAGTAAGCCAAAAGGCCGAATCAACGGCCACTAATCTAAGACCTTTATTTCGAGATCAGCTTTTTAACCATCTGCCGCATTGGATTTCAATGAGGGTAGATGATGATCCAAGAAGATATCTGGAACTTTGCTCTGTTGATTCAGGCAACCGAGGCATTTTGCCCACATGATCACAGCTCAGTTCCTTTCCCAAACTGAGCTAGGCTTTGGCATAAGCATAGACAACACACACGTGTTGTTGTCATTTGAAAGATAATAATGTTTTATTGTCCCTTTCACTGTTGCACAGAATCAACCAAGCTAGCTTATCAATGGTGGCGGGCCATCTTGTACAGCTAAAAGCTCCCTTGTGTGGCACCGAAAAAACCAGTGGATCCTTTCTTTGACAACTGACACTGTTTGAACCTGTCGATTGTTAGGCTTATCCCTTATAGTTTCTTGTTGCATTGTTAACTGAATTTAGATGAAGGACTCTCAAGTCTCATCATAGAGTATAGAAACTAACCAAGTCCACACTTGTTATGCACAGGTTAGGGGAATATGATTATATGTGTGTGACCTCCTTTTGTGCTGTTTGGTATCGAGGTCGCGACATGTGGTTCGGAATTGACTGTAGATGATATTTTCGTTGAAGTTTCTTAGGAATGATCGTAGTCCATCCTGAACTTTTGTTTCCCTTGTGGCTAGAGATGGTCCTGAACCTTTTCAAGCTGCAAAATTCTTTTCCGTTCCATATACTGTAGCCTGTTGTATGAGTTATAGATTATTTATATTGTACTTTTTCTTTTTTTTCACGGTCGATGTGGGTAAATATACTTACACATATTCTCAACAACATGATAGAATTCAAAGTCAGAAGTCAGAACCATGAGATCACTTGAGTTCTTCCCTTGGCTCGTGAAAGCTTTTGATAGAAATGGATTTAAGATTTTGGGTCTATATGTATATGCATGGTTTAAGTATTTTTGTTATGTTTCATTCAACATATTTACATAAGATCGGAAACAAAGATGGATCACCAAAAACAGGACAGTTTCCTATTGATACTTCCCTTTCGTAGTATGAACATTAATGGGGATATGATCACTGTCAAGAAGACTAAGCCTTTGTCGTCTGGCTATTGCTTATTCTCGAATACTTGGTCGGCTAACTTCTCTTTCCTACTGACCTTTCGTTGCTGTATTACGCTCTTTTTTCCCTCTTTTGCGACGGATTTGTTTTCCACATCGTCATTAGTCTCGAGCGACTAGAGCGATTTCACATCTGCTACTAATAATGCCTCAGTGTTCAGATTGACATCATATCTTCTAAACCTTACATAAACATGCTTACATCCGCGGCTTATACATGTACCCCGTAAATCCCTGGTATAAGAACTACCGCCAAAAGCTTATTTTAGCGTATTTGCAACCTACTGAGCAATGGTTCTGTTTTATGTCGGCTGTCCTTCGTAATTGTAATACCCCAAGAAAATGCTTAACTGGTTTCATAGTACTATCTATACCAACAAGGTGCACCTTTCTTTTCGGTAGCCCATCATATTAAAACTCCACAGTTAAACGTGCTTGACATGGAGTAATGCTGGGATGGGTGACCTCCTGGGAAGTTTCTCAGGGTGTGTGCAAGTGAGGACAAAGGTCCGAATACCCGGGTCAGCCGGGGCGTTATAGTAATACTTGTCCCCGATAAATTTTGTTTCGATTACTGGTACGCTAGTCATATAATAAAAGTATAAAACGGTGTTTACTTTACCATCTGCTGAATTTCCGATGTTCTGTTTGCTTAATCATATGCTGTATTTGCATAGTCATAAGTTGCGCTTTCTAATTGAATTTTGAAGCAGAGAGAAACGGGATGTTATCAATGTTGATGTATATGCTGTATTTGCATAGTCATAAGTTGCGCTTTCTAATTGAATTTTGAAGCAGATAGAAACGGGATGTTATCAATGTTGATGTATATGCTCGTGCTATGGTTCATAATCCTTTTCGTGCAAGCTACGTACTCGTTGTTTGCTTGATTATTAGGAAGAATGTACCTGTCATTGTTCCTGAGACTGCTTGGTATGTGCATCGACCGATCGAAATGACTCCCTACATCGGAGTGAAGGAAAGCTCTTTTAAGAAATGAAGTTAGGAATGCAGGGAAACCATGCACGAAGGAGCCATTCGTCATAAAGATTAAAAAGATTTCGTATTCTCTTGACATAAAGGTAGGAAAAGTTTCTAAGCTTTCCCTTGAGTGAGTGTGTAGCAGGCTCTACTGTTATTGTTCAAAGTTGAACAGCGATCACGTTTTCTTTGAGGGCAAATCCTTTTTGACAAAATCCGGAAAGTTAATGAGTTATGACTAATTTCTTTGTCGCAAAAGGTTACGAATACTTTTCTCGACCTTTCATCCCATTAAGCTTCTAATCTAAGTCTTGAGTGCAACGGATTGTACAGAAGGCTAATTATAGATCTCCTTCGCTATGAATTATTATCTTCATTTTGATTAATAAGTGAAGTTCTGTGCTTTTTATATCATAGGAGAGCAGAGGAACTCTTTCTTGCACTGAACTTGAGAAAAAGGTAACGCTTTAAGAACAACCATATATCTACTGATATCGGCTAATGTCATCCCGTTACAAGGGCGATTGCGGCTCGTCAGCTTATCTCTCATGTATGAACCATTTCTCGAAACTGAGAGCTTGATTGAGGATGTCGAATTACTACTCCAATGTTACGACTCTAGACATACGAATCATCCTTTGAAAACGAAGATGACAAAAGAATAATATCAATGTCTTTTTTTTCCCCTTTTTGGATAAAGGCCCATTGTGGGCAAATATCAATGTCTTATGGGTGAAAGTGTTCTCATTGCAATTTTTACGATATTTTCTACTCGATACTGCTATCTCTATCTGTGATGGAGAATTTTGGAGAAGAAAGAAATGTAACAGTGTTCATCAATGCCTTTTTAAAAAACAAAACATTCATATACTTGAATTTACAGTGCTTAACCAAATCTCACCATGCAGTAGTTGCAGTAAGTATATGCTGACGCGTCCAAAATCTTTCGGACACCAAAAGCAAAGATGATCACCCACCCTACTACGCCATTTCCCAGCTGTAAATCTCCTTCCTTTTCCATCCCTACAAATCTTTCCATCTTTCTACATCCTTTTCCTCATTGTTTTCTTACTCACTCTTTATTTCTTTATTATAATGTCAAGAAAGTTTATTTCAATAGTAAATTCTTTTGCTAACCATAATCATGGATTTATTTTTTTTAATATCGAAAAATAATAATAATATTATTATAAATATATAACAAGGATAAGATGATGACATTTCGTTTTTCACATCTTCTGCACCTGGTGGGATTATACGGATATTTGCTTTGCTTTGGTTTATATCTTTATTCATAACCCAAAAATATCTCTCAAGAAAACAGGGTGAGGCAGAAGAGGAATCCCACCGGCTACAGCCAGTTCCAGTCACATGACTTCTCATTTATGTTGAATTCCGATTTGGTGTGCATTTCATGTCAGGAAACCAGTGGTTCCCTTAACCCAAGTCAAGATCTAACCTTGACATCTAACCCTGGTTTGGTTTATTTATAGGAGAAAACAGCATTGGCTGATTCTCATTGGTACATTTTTTTCTCATATGTTCTTGTCCATATCCCTTTCCTCTCTTTCTCTGTTGCTGAAATAAATGATCATGTAGATGTGGAAACTCCATTGACATTGATATAACTTACAAGAATTGGAGCCGCTGTGGTGCTGTTGGGTTTTGTTCCTTTTTTGTTTTCTTATATGGGGAGGATAGAGCTAGGAGGAGGAGGAGATGACGAGGGAAAGAGAGGGAATTGGTTGTTGTACGATTCCAGTGATTGTGTTTGTGTTTGTGTTCACCAATGCCCGACAAGTTGGTCTTGTGTTGTTGTGTATGGGATCATCTTCTCTTGATCTTTTTTCTCCCATGTAAATGAGCTGCTGCTGCTTCTTCTCTGTGACCACTGTGATAACTCTTTGAATCCTCATAAAGAAAAAAGAACAAAAGGGGATCGATCTTATTGTTGTTTATTCGTTTCTTGTTTTCACGCGATGAAAAGTCATGGCGGCTCGGATTCCATGGCTGTCTTCATTCCCATGAGTTCAGCTACAGGTTGTTGCAATAGTGATCTGTAAATTTGACTATTATTTTCTAAGGGCTTGTTCGGTAACAGTCACTTAGAAAACATAAGTCTTTTTGTTGTTGCAGTAATTGTGAGATTATGTATATTTCGTCCTTCTTAAACCCTATCCACGATGAGATCACCTAGGTGGTGGTGGTTGTTGTTGTTTCTGCTGCTCCTAGAACGTTCTCATTAGTCTGTGTTCTGACTGGTTTTGGTTATGGTTCAATTGTGCAGAGGAGAAAAGCCCAAGGAGCAATCATATATATAGTTCTGAATTCCAGTCCATGTTGAATGGACTTGACGAAGACGGCGGCTGCCTGGAAGAGTCCGGCCATGTCGTTGGCGAGAAGCAGCGAAGGCTGAGTGTCAACCAAGTGAAGGCATTGGAGAAGAGTTTCGAGGTCGAAAACAAGCTTGAGCCGGAGAGAAAGGTGAAGCTGGCTCAAGAACTTGGGTTGCAGCCTAGGCAGGTTGCTGTTTGGTTTCAGAACAGGAGAGCTAGATGGAAAACCAAGCAACTGGAGAGAGATTATGGTGTTCTCAAGGCTAGTTTTGATGCTCTTAAGCATAATTTTGAGTCACTTCAACAGGATAATGATGCTCTTTGCAAACAGGTGATGATCATCAAATCCTCACTTTGCTTCAAATTTTGATCACTTTCGAAGAGTCTGATTGGAATTTTTAAATTGTTTTGCTTGTAGCATTTCTAATTTAGCAGACGATTTGCTAGTGTTTTAAATGCATTTTCACACAATTGTGATGTTGCATTTGATTGCAGATACGCTTCTTGAAATCGAATCTCGATGAAGAGAACACAGAAAGCTACTTATCGATCAAACAGGACGCCACATTGATCATAGAGTCGGATCACAAGATCCAGCAAGAACCCAATGCAGCAGCATCTCTTGTAGCTTCTCTTGCAGCATCTGCACCAACCCACAAATCCTCCAAGAACCGAAACACCTCAATCTTTGTCGATTTCAGAGAAGGCCCCTCGGACAGCGATTCAAGCGCGATCCTCAACGAGACCAATAGCCCGAACGCGACAAACTCTTCATCAGGAGCACTCCAGAATCAACAGCCCTTTATCTCATCCTCACCAACTTCAACCTCATTCAGATTCAACACCTGCCCTAAGTTCCCCGACAATGATGCCGTAGACGACGCTTTTGCAAATGCCCAGACAGTGTATCAGCCTCAGTTTGTGAAGATCGAAGAGCAGGATTTCTATGGTGGTGAAGAGGAATGCAATATCTTCTCTGATGAACAAGCTCCCTCACTTCAGTGGTACTGCCCGGATCAATGGACATGGTAGCATGAGAAATAATATTTCAGTCACAAGTTTAGTGGATTCGTGAGGAAAATGATATGATCCTATGATTATTCATTGTGATGAAAATAAACTGAAATGGGGCAAAGTGTGGGGGCATTCAAGGGCTCTGATTATCATGCGGTGATTAACATGCGAGCTCAACTCTTCATTCGCTATGGGGTGTGACAAATGAGCAATGATCTCCCTTGATGTATTCAATGTTTTATGGTTCTTTTTTTTATTCCTCTTATAAATTTTGGTAATATTTTTTTTTAATTTGAAAAAAAAAATTAGAATAAACATAATCTCTCACTACGTTCTATTACCCCACTCCATCATTTCTTTCCAAATCCTTTTATATCTAATCCACCATCATCATCAAAAATCATAATAAATTCAACATAGAAATAAAAAATCAAGGATCAAATCGATGTACAGACGGAATGAGTATTATTCAACACATATTTTATAAAATTAATGACATATTAAAAAATGTTTTTCATATAAAAAAACCATACCCACATAATATATAAGATATATAAAAGATATCTTTATAAAATAAAATAAGATACACAGATCTTATTCTTCTCTTCTCATATACAAACAAAAATTTATACCATTAGCATTGTTACTCAATGAAGTCTCATTTTGAGCCAAATTTAGGGGTGTATTTGAATTCTTTGTTGGAAAGTGTTAAGAATATAAAAACCATATCAGGTATGACAAGTATACAACAAATACTTTATATGTAAATTCTGAATCATTTTATATATTATTAATTGATTTTATATTAAAATTTCAACAAATTAATATAATATTGAAGCTCATTAGATTCAACGTTCCTATCAACAGGAACAGTTGTCTTGGTGATGGCATATTGCCGTGGCAGGTGAGGATGAAAATGTTTAGAAAAGGTATGTGCTGAGTAGGAGAGAGGGCTATGTTTGGTAATTAGAAGACAAGGCTCTGCCACTTGTTACTTTTTTAAGTATATTTATTGTAAACCCATAGTATCCTGAACTACAGATTTGATTACACATATATTTATTAAATTTAATATTAATATATGTGTTAACTTAAATATATATATTTACATTGAAAAAGAAGGAAGTATAAAGTTAAGACCAATAAATATTGTAAACTTTATGATGATGAGATGTTTGCTAAATATTCGCTAAGTCCAATATAAATGAAATATTTTGATTATACGTATTGTATCTTTCGATGTAAAGTTTGATTCGTATCATAAAACGATCAATATATTTTAAAAAAAAATATTATAAAACAATGATGATAGTTTAATTAAATATTTTTATTCTGAATTATTGACATAATTTTATTACGTCATTAAAAAAATGAAACTTTTAAAAAATGCGTTGAAGTACTCCTGCTTGTTTTCTAGATTCAGACAATTAATTGGATAAATGATTTTCATCCCTGGTAATGCAAAATTTTCCTGATGGATCGAAACGGATCGAAAACTGAACCGAACCGATCGTACTGGTTACGGTACGGGAATATAAGAACCGAAAAGTCGTTTTGGAACGAGACAAGAGTCCAAGAATCGTCTCGATTGTCCCGGACCGAACCGAAACGAGTAAAACAACTTAACTTGTTAGAGTGTATAACTCAGCTGCTGTGCGCCTTCATCCTGAAGATTTCGTAACAACTGAGACAATATATTCGATCCCTTGTCATATTTCTTCGACCATCCCTCCAAATAAATTGAAGATTGTTTTAGGTGCTGAAAGAAAAAGTTCCTCAGTGAACAAGAAACCTGCGGCCATCAGTGCTGCGGATGGCCATGTCCTCATCTATGTCTCCTACCGAGGATGAGAACTGCAAAGATCTGTAAAGAATCCAATTCAACTTGGTAGTTTTCCTGTCCAGGAATCTCAATGGCATGACACGAGTGCATAGAGATGCGCAGATTCTATTGCTAGCTAAGTTATACGTATCGACCCTGATGCAAAAGGATTGTACCGAAATAACCGAAAATCTCAAAATTCTCAAATCAAAAAACTGAAATACAAAAATCGAAAATTTGACACAGAACGAGATGAGAATCTTTAAGAAATGAAAGTATTAGGACGAAACAAAAACGCCCAAAAAATCAAATCATCCCGTATCAAACACACGACTGGTCATCCCCAGAGACACAATCCAAAGACAAGTAACCCCACTTAATTGCATCCTCAAAACCACCGACACATTCATTGGGCTCTCATGAATACTTGCAGCACACATAATCCACAGCCCAGCCCAATCATGCTCCTACAGATTTTGGCCCAATATCTTGTTTGCAGATATCAGCCCAGCCGTACGATTATTTAACAAAAGATGTTTTTTTTTTCCCCCGAAAAGATATTACTTAATTAAAGATGTTATGATTGTTACTCCTTCAACTGAAGTTTAAAAGATGAATTTGACAAAAAGGGTGTTGTTGATAAGAACTAAAGTCATGAAATATTAAAGTATTAAATCTTCATTTCAGATATGAACAATAAAATTTAGGAGCCGATTGAGAATATTTTCAAACATTAAGAAAAAATATGTAATTAATTAATGAGATGTTGTTTTTCAAGAAAAAAAATACAGATATTATAATTTATACATACAGATTGAAAATCAAAAGATAGATCTATCCTTGACTACTAAATAGTTCCACACGATAAGAAAAAAGATCAAATTAATATTACAAGATAAACGATCGTATTTTTCCGTATTTACATATTATTGTTGTATTTTTGTTATATTTTATATTTTCTTTTATTATATCGTCAAAAAACTTTTTTAACCCCGTAAAACAAATTATAATGCATAATTATTTACTATTCACATTAATTATCAAAAAACTAAATTTTATGAATTTTTTGGAACTTTATTATAATTTTGTCATGATATTTTACAAACGAATTTTATTATTATATAAGTTATGACGTTCACCAGTATATTGTTTTTATTATTATTTGAAAAAAATAAATTATCTTAATTTTTTCGATCTTTACCTTTTTCGAAGTACATTTGACTTATTCTATAAATACAAAAAAGACTAAAACTATATTTTTTTCTAAAATTTCAAAACAAATCATTTGTGCTGACAAAATAAGTGACATATGCTTCCAAAAGTAGTCAACTACAGCAACTCATAAACTGTTTTAAAATCGACCAAGTACTTTCGTTAAAGAAAAAATACGTTTTTAATGTCAACAATTAATCTTCAAATACAACAGTTTAATCACATATAAAGTAATCAATGACTAGTCATAAATCTTCAAGCTTAGAAAACAATCTCATTTAATTTTATGATTGTATCCGCTGCTTGTTTTCTAGAATCAGAGAATGAATTGGATAAATGATTTTCATCCCTAATAATCACCCATAGGGGTGTGCACTAATGGATCGAAAATTGGACCGAACCGATCACACTGATTACGGGATGGGAATTTCCAAATTTAAGAACCGAAAAGTGATTATGGAACGAGACAAGAATTGCAAGAACCGTCTTGATTGTCCCGGATCGAATCGAAACGAGTAAAACAATTTGTTAAGAGTGTATAACTCTTCATTCTGAAGATTTCGTACAACTAAGACAATATGGTCCCTTGTCATATGCCAAAACACAGAATAGAAAAATAAATTAATGTTAACGGTACGAAGTTAAAATATAGGTGTTAACTTCATAAAAATAAATTATTTTATAAAATAAATAAATTTTTTATACAAAAATTTTGAATATTGTATCAGACAAAATTAGGAATAAAAAATTATTTTAACTGATTTTTTATTTTTGTTTTATCTATTTTTTCTTAAAAAATAAATAATTTTTTTCTTAAAAAATAAAATAAATAATGTCACACCGATTCTTGGTGATAATTTTGATTCTCAGATTGACGTTCGGTTCGGTTTGGTTTTGGCTCAAAACCAAGCCGTGGCTGAGTCTACTCGATATCTGTGGAATCCGAGCAACCAGCCTTGTTTAAGCCCGTGTTTCCTCTCTACTCCAAAACTCAACCCAATTTCTCCTTCCCACGACGACTCTCAAACACTCTCCTCTCCAAATTCCACCCAAACCCCAACTGTCTCATCTTCAGTCGATCCATTCTCACTCTCTTCAGTCGATCTGTCGATGGCAGCAGCCGACACGGATTCCCACTGCGCCAAGCACCCGAACCCAGACAACCGCGCCGGAATCTGCTCCACCTGCCTCAAGGAAAAACTCGCAAACCTCACCCCACCTGGGCCCGACTTCACCTCCTCCCTCGTCTTCCACTCCTCCTCCCCCGGCTTCTCCTCCTCCTCGACTCCCAAGAAAGGAAACACTGATGCTGCTGTGGTTGGGTTTGTGGTGAATTTTGGTGGTGGTGGTGGTGGTGGTGGAGGGGTGTTGAGGAAGAGTAGATCGGTGAGCTGCGAAGCGGGGAAGGCTGGGTTTGGAGGTGGGGATGGAAGGAAAGGGAGGAAGAGTGGTGGGTTTTGGAAGAGGTTGATTCGTTCGACGAGTAGGAAGACCAAAGGGGTTCTGATGCTGAGTTCCAAGAGGGTTGAATAACGGCGACGATGTGAGTCGGGGGATGGATGGCCGATCTGATCGCGGTAAACTCTCTCTTTAGTTCGTTGATAATTTTGGATTGGATGTGGGTTCAAGGGAGGGTTGATCTTGTTGTGGATCGTGGCATGTTTTGCTGGATTTTGATTTCGCTTGTGTTTTGTTTTTAGGGTTTTATGAATTTTAGAGATTAAAGATTGAACTGTAATGAACGAATGATTCCGGTGGTTTTCGGTTTGGGGATTTTGGGGTTTTTGTGGCGATCGCATTGTATTGAATTGTGGCTGATTTGGATGTATAGTTGGTTTGATCTGCTCTGTTTCATAGATCTTGTCGAAGCAGTTTTTCTTCTTCACTATTGTAACTATGAACATGGTTGTCTCAATCTACAATTTTCATATCTTTCTTTCTTTGTACCGATCGTTTGTTGTTCATTACTATCATCCTACCCGTAGGACGATAGGGAACTGCCTTAAACTAATGCGATTCAGTCATGTAAAAAAATTGTGGCTGGGATTGGACAATGGATCGGAGAACAAAATGATCCAGCAAGGGAACAGTTTCTTTTAGACTGTTTGTGGCCAGTAGCCGCAGTCTCAATAGCTGTGAAACGAGGAAGTGTCGTCTATGATAGTCACACTCACACTATGAAATAATAGATTTTTAAAAAAAAAACAATAGCGCATAATCCTAAAATTTTCAACACATAATCATCCGTAATTTAAGAAATAGACACATGTCTCTTTTCGAGAGTGTTTAAAAAAAATCAAGAAATATATTTTTAAGGGGATTATATGTTAAAAATCAAGATTTTTTCAAAATTTATAGGTTAAGTGGTTATTTTTATAATTCAAGGGATAAAATAATAGTTAAAGGAGGTTAAATATTATTTTTTCCACTTTAAAAGCACCTGCAGAAGTTTATTTATGGGGATACGATATACTCCTATGACTTAACTAATGATATACACCCTCCATCCCATAATATAGTTATCGATTTAATCGGATATATAGATTTATATGTGTGTTGAATTTATGTTGAATTTGATGAAGAACGAATATTTTTTTTTAATGATAGTGGGTTTACTGTAGTAATTGTGAGAAAAGATAATGGATATATTATAACAGATGATGATTATTTTGATATATATAATTTATTAAATATTATATATATTTTAAAATAATCCAAATAAATAAATAAATATTGTTTATATTATAATTGGATATGGCTAAAGTTTGCTCTCCTTTTTCTCATTCAAGGTAACAGATTTGTCTGACTACCTATCCTTGGCCTGGGCGTGGCTTCATCTCAAGGATGCTTTTCAATCCCAATGTAACTCCATGGATGATAGGATTGGGACCCAGAGAGGACCGCTAAAATTTCCTTGAGTTAGGAACTGTATTACTGGACCATGTTACAAGATAAGCTAGCTATTTATTGTGTCCTAATCATCTGCATTAACCTTAGGATTGTATCGATCCAAGTGCATCTAACAGTTTATGCTTTGGATATTTCTCTATCCTTGACTAGATTGATATCAACTAACACATCGACGGTCGACAATCGATCTAGGATGTGCGATGCTCCTTTTGCTACGAAAGCTGCCCTCCTATTCCTAAGCTTGTACCAGCAGTTGCACTAGCACGTGCTCAGTTTTTCCCCTTGCGTGTATGTCAGACATCTCACTTTCTCCCTTTTATTGTTTCAGTTGATGCACCAGGCCAGTGTATGATAGCTTATTCTCCTCCCATATACACGAATGAGAACTTGTAGTGCACAAGCTGCGTCTATGTCGTTTTTGTCAGTTGACCGCTTGTGATATCAGTAATCACTTACATGGTTCTTCTTCTTATACAGTTTATCTGCATTGTCCCTCTGGGTGACTTCTGAGAAATATGATTCATATGACTATTACAAGCAAAAGGGATGATGGAGAATCTGTTAAGGATATATGTGAGTAGATTTATCCATATCGAACGTGAAAAAAAAGAAAGAATAATATATATATATATATATATATAAACAACTCATAACCCATCAGTTTAAGTTTTTAGGTTAACAGTTGGATTCAGTTCACCTGTGTATTCTACTCTGGTCTAGTTGGGAGATTGTTAAAGGATATGTGTGAGTAGGTTGGATCAAGGCTAATTCACAACCTAATTCACATGTGTATTCTACTCAGGTCCGATTAATATGTGGTTTTCTTTCTTGGATTCTGTCCCGAATCCTAACAAAATCATATGAATGTTTTTTTTTTCTTTTCTAAACATGTATATTAATGGTTGCTTGTTGACTACATTGAAGCTTTCTTTTTGGTGTGGCTATAAGATGATGATATGTGGGCACCAATGTGTGTTATAGTTATAGGTTGAGCTTATACTTCAATGCACAGAATAGTTGAGACATGAAATTAATGGTAGGAAAATGAGAGACCCAGTGAAACCAACATCAATGTTGCTCGATGTTTCTGCTTGTTGTCCCTGCAAGATAAGCGGATTCTGGTGTGTGTGGTTTTGTATCAGAAATATGGTTGTCGAATGGCATGAGGCGGAACCGGGGGCGCCCTATGGTTGTATACTACATTATATTTAGTAAGATACATAGTATTTTTGATGTATATAACAAGATATAATATCTTGTTCATCGTAATTGGTAGAGCTATGTGCATCATTCCGTATAGGCTATAGCTGCGTTCTCTTTTATTCTGGTTCCAATTACTCTTCCTTTTCTTTAAATTGTTGTTTCCCTTTTTGTTCTCTTATCTTTATTATATTTTTGTGTGATTCAGTGATTGGCATCCGAAAGATTTCCATGAGTAACAAAATAACTGTGCACATTGCTTTTCTTATTATATATTTATTTGAATGCAAATTTGTTCTCAAATTATTCTCTTATTCATCTTTTGAAAAGTCCATTTTTTTAAAAAAAAAACTTGTTTTCTTTATAAAAGAAACTAATAGAAAGAACTATACCAATTTTAAAAGAAATTTTATTTATATTTGAGTTTAAAATAATCTAAGTGTACAAAAAAATTATTGTAATAATTTTTCCTGACTCTCATAACTTCTGTATTGTTTGCTTATTGTTTTATGCAATTAAGTGATAAAATGATTTCTTATTTACTTTCTTATTAGTTCTTAGTTGCTCTCTTAATTGTATGTAAAAAATCTAATCAATTGTAATTAAATTCAAGTTAAATAACAATAAACTCAGCAAAAAATTTCTTATGAATACATATATATATATTAATGATAATCGGCCTCTCTCATCCTCGAGTCTTGGTTCTGCCCCTGTATGAAGCCGCTAACAAGCTAGTCTATGTTCGCCCACCATTGAAATCAACATATTTCGAGTTTGGATCCCCAACTGTTCCAATAGTTGTTGTACAAAACATCAACCGTTGAATCAACAACCCTAGCGAAACTTGCTCCACATGTTCCTGAGGTTGGGTTCGAGTGTAAGAGCGAAACCTGTACTATGATCTATTGGTGGTTTTAAAGCTCGGGAAACATTTAATCTAGGAATACTAGTAGAAAGGTCTAAGCAGGTGATGCAAATCAGGAATAGTTATCTTCTTTTAGAATTTAAGCACAGTCATACAGAAGCAAATAATATCGCTAAATATCTTGACAGGGTTGAAATAAATCGTTACTCTTTTTTGAACGCTTGGCTGTGGTGTTCGAATTGTGTGCCTGGACTATGTTTTAGCTAAATTCTGATTGTCAAAATTATCAGAACCAAGCTTTCTTATTTTTTCTGGTCTCAAGTGTTCTGTTCTTTCTGTATTATGCAGGTCCCTCTCTTTAATGTATATCCTAACTACGGCTTGTTGGGGTTGCAGCGGTATTGACTGTGATACATTACATCTTTTATTTTTCGTGAACCGTCAATTTATTCAAAAATTCATAGAAAAAATCACGAAAAATATAATATATATTATTCAAAATGCCAATTTACGAAAAATAAAAGATACCGTTCACACTGTAGCCAATTGACTACAGCGGCTGCATTCCGTCCTAACTATTGGTAAAAATGAAAAAAATAAATAAATAAATCTTAGGGAGGCAACTTGTTCATAATGAACAGATAGACCACAGAGGCAGATTTAGTGGGTTCTCATGTCTGATGTTGTCCTGATTAAAAAAAAAAAAAACTAAGTATTTCGTAACTATCTTCAGTTCTTTATGTCTTTTAGATAATTCGGCCAGTCTTTTGTGTTCAATATCTTCTTTCTTAATCGGAACAATCTCCTTCCTTGAAAACTGAAGTTTTTATCTTAACTCTTATGCGCCCAACTTTGATGGTATCAAAAAATTCTCTAGTCCTCAGCCATTACTAAAATGCGTCAGCTTTCTATACCTTTGATATTCATCTGATTCTGCCTTTGCTTCCTTCATTCTCTTGAAGAAAGCAGATAATAAAAGAGATTTAAATTTTTGTAGGCCCTTCCCGGATGGATCCAGAAATGAATAAATTTACCACAAATCCAAGCACAGTCCTACCTATGCATAGCTCTCAATTTTGAATTCAACTTTTTCAACTTCTCCATAATCCATAAACAGCACACATTATGACTTCCTCGTGGCATATGTCTGCTATATCATGAAAAGATCTTGTGCTGTTTCTCCCCCAAAGGGTTCACATGTTCTTGAATCTTGACCATTTTATGCTGAGGTTAGGGACTATTTCACGAGTCCCGATAAATATGCATTATGCCAAGTCAAGATCGAAGGTTCTAATATTTGTATGAGAGTGTCACAGGTGTTTGTACCAAAAGTTTGATATTTGTATTCTTCAACTTGGTTTTATTCGCAATGAGTCAGATCATTGTGTCTACGTGAAAAAATTCTATAAGAAATTTGTGTATTTGCTTCTATCAAAAGTGTTGAACCTCATGAAGTTTTGATGATAACAAACAATGCCATACTTATGATGCTTGAGTTTCTATGTACATAGGTGCATTTAGCAAAGATGCGGTGGGAATTCAAAGCTGAAGGATGTAGATAAAGAAAATGGTCAAGGAATATAACTTGGAGACATTTCATAATGATGCACAATAACTACAAGATGGGAGTGAAGTACTCTCTAGTAGAGTCATGTGTATTGTAAACAGGTTGGATGAACTGAGTTTTGAAATTTTTTCAGAAATAACACAAATAAGGAAATTTACGCAGCGGAATATAGTATGGGATCGATATCAATGATAAAACCCAAAACAGACAATGTATACGATCTTGAAAGAAGTTGAACCCTAATTATGATTCAATCACTATTGACAGTTTGATAACAGTGATATCAGTGCCAATTTGCAAACTTGATTCCAATGAATACTTGAATGTTTATCAGTTTCGAACTTGTTGTTGTGAGTGATAGTTGTCGAGTATGTAAAACAATGATACATAAAGTAAATGAACACAAAAATTATATTGATATTCTCATAGTTAATAACTCGTTAACAATGAGACTAATCCAGTCCCTCGTATGGTATTTGAAACTTTTACACTATCTCATTTTTAGTGCACACAGTTTTCACTCGTTTGTTCCTAACTCTAGGACACAAACACTGTAGTTAAACCTACCTCTAGGTTACAACCCAAACCCAGATCTAACTCTAGTTCTGCTACAACTTAGTTATACAATCCTACTCCGGACTTATTACAACTCAACTCACAAGTCTTACTCCAAACTTATTACAAACCCCTAGTTCTATCAGAGGTAGGTATTCTTCCCAACTTTGGGATCGGTTCCACCTACAACTCTACAAGAAACAAATCAAATACATGACTCGATCCAACTCTATGACAATTACAGCAATCACGATTAGTCTAAGAGCACGTAAAGGTTAAAATTCACCTTATGGGACATTTGGGAAATAGAATTCAAAACCTTTCAAACCTCAAAATATGGAAATTAAGATGAAAATATTTGAGTACTTTGATCTCCAAATTCTCTTGGTTGCAAATCGGTTTGTGCGTCCTTAACTTCAGACTTATTAGTTTCAATACTCGTCTCAAAGTTTAGGTTTCAAAAACAGTGAGTTTTCAAATATATAGTCATTCAGTACTGAAGATTGTGTAGATTTCTTTCCAAAACCAATTTAGGAAGTTATGTAAAATAGGGAATTATTTGGTTTCATGATTTTCACAATTAAAGTTGGATGGAAATAATCGATCATTTTTCAAATCCTTTAAAATCATGATTACTGAGTCTAAAACTTGTTAAGAAAATATTTCAAAGTAACGACTCATTTGGAATGTATCAAAACAAATCTTCAAAGTTTAAACCATACTTGATTTAGTCAAAATGGCTTTGAAAACACAGAGAACGTTTCAAAACTTTTTTGGACTTTGGTACACTTAATGATACCACTTGTCATAATGTCGCACTCTCAAAGATCCAATCAAGCATCAAGAGAAATAACAAAACAACGAACACAAAAATGATACATAAATTTATGTGGAAAAAATTTTCAAGAGAAAAAAAACATCACATAAAAACAAATCATTAATCAAATCCTTAATATAATGATCTATCTCTATTCGAAATCCACTTGATCTCATTTATATTTCGCTCGTTAAATCCTATATGTGATTTTAGATCGCACTCTTGTGGCCTCAAATAATATACAAGGACTATTTATATTATTACAGCGACAACAAAATAAAAGACCGAATATTTTGTTGACTCGGGCCCGTTTTGTGTCGAAGGTATGCGACGCTGTGAGAGCAAAAGGCTGCCTCAATCACTGTATACAAAATTGTGTCAAAACCATTTTGTTTCTCCATGGGCTCAACAAAATCAACATTTACCACCTAGTTTCGGTGGATTGGCTTGGAATCCAAGAATAGCTGATCTAATGATAATGTTTGTGTACTAGTTGAGTTAATAAGGATATGTATATCCATAATTTTATTGATTAGTGTTAATTTGATTGAATTTTGATAAAGATCCTGTTTTATTTTATCTTTATTTGTTTTCCACGTTACGTGTGCTTCGGCTTTGTGATCTTGATTGATTGTTATCCGTTTTATATTAGCATCTGAGTGTATTTAACCCAACATACAGAACTAACCAATCAGAGTTCTATAATACAGTAAAAGAATTGTGCTTTCCATCTTCCTGAAAGAAGATAGATGATTCAAATGAATTCGCAATTCGCCCAGTGATGACTACTCCATCTCAAGGATGCTCTTCATGCCGCTGGGATTAAATTCTATGAAGAGAAGAGGCTTTCTTTATGTCGAGCCCATCGGTTGGGCTCTTATATCTTGCAAACACATAATCTTTATCTCTCTTATTTTTTTTATTGTTTAATCATTGAACATATCGATGTTAAGCTTAATATTGTTGCATGAAAAAGAGATGAGAAATAATATTACAATTTTCGCACCCTGCAAAAAAAAAATAAAAAATTCTTTTGATTCTATGAAAATTACAACATTTGACTTATTTGGATCTCACAAAAAAATTAGAACATTTGTTAATTTGATAAAAAAAATAACTTCAAATCAATTACAGTATATCAATTAACTCTTTTCACAACTGATACAGTAAAATCATATTTTTAATATAAATTTAATATATAAATTTCCGATCTCATCAAAATGTTACCATTTTCGCGAATCGCAGAAAATATAATATAATATAGTATAAAAAAATAAAAAGACCCTGGTTGTTTATTGGTGATGAAGCCAAACAACTAGCTTAGAAATGGAGTACATCATAACACGTTTGAATGAAGTCCATGCCCCGGTGTTAAACTATATATTTTCTCTATTTCACATCTTTTGTAAGATATATATATATATATATTGCATGAATATAAGTTTCTATTTTCTGTATCTCACATCTTTTGTAAGATATATATATATATATATATATATATATTGTATGAATATAAGTTTCATTTTCAAAACGTTGCAAAAATAGTAGGACGGATAGAACGAGTATGTAACTAGCCACAAGCCTATAAATCGATACAATTCTTTGAAGTGGTGGAGGCACCATCTACAACCAGGTTATGACCGCTGATGAACTTGGACTCATCACTAGCAAGAAACAGTGCAGCCGCGGCAACATCCGTGGTTCTCAACGTTGGACCCTTGAGCGTAGCAAGGCTTCTTACAAGCTCTTCCATCTTTTCCACATCTTCTTGGCACGGTGTCCGCGCTTGGGCCACCTTATCAAGGATTTCCTCGTCTATGCTGTTATTGTAATTATTTTCATGATCATCCACTGCATCAACATTGTTACCACTCCACGCGTTGATCAACATAGGCGTGGCAACCCCGAATGGAGATATACAATTAACCCTGATACCGTGTCTCCCTAGCTCACAAGCCGCGTTTTCCGTGAGCCCGATTATGGCATGTTTGGAAGCAGTGTATGCATACGGACCAAGCCCGCCCATGATGCCTGCCACACTGGCCGTAGAGATAATGCAGCCAGTTCCCTTAGGGATCATGACCCTCCCCGCGTGCTTCATTCCTAAGGCCACACCCTTCACATTCACAGCTATCACACAGTCGAACTCGCTGGGATCAAAGTTCAGGATGCTCTTTTTGCCCTTACATTGCTCTCCTAGGATCCCTGCATTGTTGAACAGGATATCGAGTTTTCCGTACTTGAGAATCGTGGTGTCAATGAGGTTACGTACATCCTCTTCGACGCTCACGTCGCAGTGGATATAGGATGTCGAAGTGGGAAAGGCGTCGGACAGGCGAATGCCTGGGGTGTCGTCGATGTCTGCGATGACAACCTTGGCTCCGTGCTTCAGAAATAGTCTCACGGTAGCCTCACCGATCCCGCCGGCCCCTCCTGTTACTATTGCAACTTTCCCTTCCAACCTGCATTTACAACTCATCCATATCACTTCCAATACACTAAAAAGTAATCCCTCCGTCTCAAGTACAATAAATCATTTTTTATGTTATTGAACGTTTATTTCATTATACGTATTAATGACATAATTATTGAATTAAATGAGATATCTTAAACAATCATTATTGTTTTACGATAATTATAAAAAATGACAACATAAATTAAAATTTATCTTGACAAACACCGATCAAACTTTTATAATAATCTTGGGATGGAGAGAGTAATCCTAGTAGAGTAGTCACATATAGATACGGCAACGGACAGACCTCTCCCACGTTGTTAAATTTGTAAGGATTTATATATGTATCTGTAATATTTGTGTTGGTTGGATTGTTCAGCCTATATACTGAACAACATTTCCACTTGAGACTGTTTAGGGAAAACTAGACTTCCAGCCACTTCGGGCAAAGAATCTTCTTTTCTTACAAGAAAAACAGAGTAATATACACTTCAACTAGAAAGAGGAAACTATTGTAATTTGTACTAAGTGCTATTAACCTTCTACATTGCTGGTAGAACCGCTGCCGGAGTCCGTTGACGACGACAGGTTCCTCGGCATGAAACTCACGCATCTTATGCCGACGACGACACCTCTTCGCCTCAGTCAGATCCATCTCGCGCCTCCTCGCCTTGCAGCCGACGGCGTTTTTCTCCATGACAACGTCGGAGCCATTACAGTCAACCTTAGCGTTCTCCCCCTTCACCCTCTTGCCTCTGGTTTTCTGAGTCAGCTCCATTGAAGAGGTATAGTGAATAATTGAGGAGGGCATTGAATAGTTGAGGACGGCAAGTTGAGCTCGTGGGAATCTGTCTGTGAGTGTATTTTGGAGATGGAAAGGGAAAAAGGGAGAGAATGGACCACATGAGACTGAGAGTGTACTATACAAAAGAAGATTCGGTGGGTGAAATTTGTGTGTGCTGTATGGGTTGATTTGATTTGTATGTCGCACAAGAGATGAGTACGCGTATTGCATTGGAGGATGTGGTCTGTTAGAGCAACTCCACCCATTGCTTTTTCTTAATTTCTAACAAACAAATGAGGATGGACATCCACATCGCAAACAGGGGTGCTAATCACACTCCTCATACCTCATCCTTTATCCTTTTTTTTTCCCTTCATTTGTATGAAGGATGCGGTGTAAAGGATGTGAGTAGCAATTTCCTTTCGCACATATCTTATGATTAACATCGACATCAATTTTACGTACTAGTTTTCAACCGTCAAATGATTTGTTCTCACATGTTGTTTGTGCCCAACTCGGAAAGTCGGGTGCTTGAGTTTCGAGGACCCAGACGTGGGGTTACTGGATCGAGTGATTTGGTATGCTCCAGACACAAAAATTGTAAGCACTAGAAATAACAAGATCAATTAATCGGGTCTAACATGAGATTCTCGAGAACCGATTTCGATGTCTAAATCAGTTTTTATCCAAAGATGAATGAAATGATAGAGTTATGGTCCAAGAAAAGATGAATGAAATAACAAGATCAATTAATCGGGTCTAAGATGAGATTCTCGAGAACCGACTTCGATGTCCAAATCATTTTTTATCCAAAGATGAATGAAATGATAGAGTTATGGTAAAAAAAAAAATTCTTTTTTTGGATAGTAATGGGGATATTTATAGAATAATATTCATCTTTTGTATGATGGACACTTGTTATCATCTTAGAAGATATGTGACTTAGTTATACATGAGGTGTCATTTGGTTTTTTCTAATAGCCTCTTGATTTAATGGTCTACGACCTTTTATTAAGCCTTTAGTCAACAAGATCACAATTGTTTTGCACCAACACTTATTAAATGAGAAAATGATAACGGGTGTCGTCGTTATATGGTCTTTGAAAACTTTATTCATCCATCTATTATTTTTTCATAGGATTAATGTTTTATGACAGTAAAAACCATTAGTCCAATGAACAAAAGGAGAAGTGTGTGCAAAATCTATTAAAGCAAAAAATGGACCAAAAACCTATTGTGAAATTAAATTTTATTGAATTTTTTGGATCCTTATATTCTTTTCTCCTTAAAAGGTTTTGTACTCGAAATCAGAGATGCGGATATTATTTTCGCACTCTTTCCTCTATTTTTCAGGTTGTCTTTGAGGTTAAATGATTTGTCCATAAAATTTTAACCAATTATGTTGTCTTATTCTTTAATACGTTTTCTTGACGAATGAGGATTTCTTGTGATTGCTCCTCATACGACATGTTCTCATCTACTATGAGAGGGTCGTACTGTATGATATGGTTTGGGTCGGACACATACTTGCGAAGCATAGAGACATAAAACACGTTGTGTACGGACTGGTAAGCTACCACCCAACTCGCTCTAAAATCTCAAAAGGTCCTATGTATCTTGGATTGAGTTTTCTTTTCTTTCCAAATCTCATTACACCTTTAGTATGTGAGATTCTCGGGAACACATGATTCCCGATCATAAAATCTAGAGGTCTTCATCTCACATCGGCATAGCTCTTCAACGGTCTTGTGCAGCCTTCATCCGTTCCTAAATCTGTTTCACCTTCTCGACCAACTCTTGTACCATCTCTAGTCCCAACTGGACCACATTCTGAATATCATTTCAGTATATCGGTGTCACACACTTCTTGTTGTGTAAACGTCACAAATTGCACCATACTGATGCTAGAATGATATCTGTTGTTATAGATAAACTCGACCAATGATAGATGATGATCCCAAGAGCCTTTGAAATCAAGAACGCATGTACGCAAACATATCTTCTAATCTATGTATAGTCCTCTCCGTTTGGTCATCGGACACAGGACGGAAGACGATACTGAAATTTTGGCACATATCTAAAGTCTTTTGCAATCCTTGATAGAATCGAAATTGAAACATTGTGTTTCTGTCAGTGTAAGGACCCGCTTAAATGGTTTGATAGTACTATCTATACCAACAAGATACATCTTTTTTTTCGATAGCCCATTCCTAGGAAGTTTATCGGGATGTTTATAAGTGAGGACAAAACACACTGAAAGGACTAGTATTGTTGTGTGGGATCAATCATGTATTTATCTGTGGCAAATACTTGTTCTACATGTTAAATTGATCAGTATGTTGTTCAGGTAGGTCCTTGCGCACTGTAGACGTTCACATGCTACCAGGCCATTTTGACCGGTAATATTGTCCCAATTCATAAATCGTTTTGACTATCAGCAGCAGGTACTCTCTATGTATTGATAACATTACTGATGTGGTAACCAATTTGGTTGGCGACTCGCTAGCAATAGAGATCTTCATTATGATATTGTTGACGCACCCACCCACTCTCCACCCACAACGCTGTCTGTTGTTCATAAAATATGCAGTATCATCAAATTATTGTAGATGATTATGAATTATTTGAAATTGACAAGAGATGGTTTGAGATTATTATTTAAAATTTGTAAAAATAAAAATCAAGAATAAAAAATTAATAATATAAATTAAATTTATTTTATAAAATAAATAATTTTGTAAAAGAATCTTGAATACCGTATTAAAATAAAACAGAAAAAAAAAAGATCTCAATAATTCACTTGTTATCATTGTGTTGTTTAAAATGATTACATTACCTACATCTCAGCTTCCTTAAACTCTTAGCTTATGCAAAATATCTTGATTGTTGTTTTTTGGTTCGTTGTTTTTCTAAAGTAAAAAACGCACTATGTTTTGTTTTAGTCTCCAGTCCAATTAGCAACACATAACACGAAATGAAATCAGATCAGTTGATCATAATCACGGATGACGATCAAAACTGTACAATGGAACACATCATCATCCTATGAAGAAATCAATTCACCATTTGATCAGATTGATAGATTGATGTATGTTGTACACTTATCGAGTATCATCCCATATTTTAGGGATTAATGTTGGTGTTGTAACGGACAAGAACGTATATGTTGGAGAACTACATCCACCACACAATTTTTAAAATAAAATATTTAAAATTTAATACACAACAACAATCTAAATTTCATCGTATCATATGATAGGTAAATAATAGAAAGATTATTTCTCAATATCTCATAAAAATATTATAATTTAAAATTATGTAATGATAACAATTATATAATCAATATTTTTTTGTCAATTATAATATCATCATCTGTTTTTCCATACATCTTAACCATCCTCAGTTCCAAATCCATTCAAATCACACTCTTCTTGTCGGTCTAATATGCACAAACTCATAAAGTTGACAAACGAAAAACCATCCGAACAAGGGAACAACTATATGCATAGATACATAAAGTCAAAAAGTAACAAAAGCAGCCAAACACCACCAGCTGTAACCCCAAAAAAAAAAAAAAAAACAGCCAAAACAAAACACACTCCACCAGTTAAAAAAAAGCAGAGCATCGCAGCAGCAAAAGCAAAAGGGCCCCACCACTTCTCATCGTGCATACACAACATCATCCTCTCCTTTCCTTCTCTGACACCAATCACCACATCGCAGCCGCCTATGATCTCCCTCGTCGCAATCTAACGCCGCCGCCGCAACCACCTCCGCCATGGATTCCGGCGAAGACGTCTACGCCACCTTCCGCTCCCTCATCCTCTCCGCTGACCGCAAATTCTCCCTCATCCGCGACCTCCCGCACCGACCCTCCCCTCTCTCCGACCACCACTACCACAAAGCCTTCAAATCCTACATGCGCCTCTGGAAATTCCAACAGTCACACCGCTCCCGCCTAGTCGAATCCGGACTCAAACGACACGAGATCGGCGATATCGCGTCGCGGATCGGGCAGTTGTATTACGGACAGTATTTGAGGACGAGCGAGGCGAGGTTTCTGGTTGAGGCGTATGTGTTTTATGAGGCGATATTGAATCGGAGGTATTTTGAGGGGGAGGGGAGGGATGTTGGGGTTAGGTTTAAGGAGTTGAGGTTTTATGCGAGGTTTTTGGTGGTGGCGTTGGTGTTGTGTAAGGGGGAGATGGTTAGGGTTCTTATCGAGAGGTTTAAGGCCGTGGTGGAGGAGACAAAGGTGAGGGGAGTTTGTTTCGGTTTCTTTGTTGCTAAATTTGGAATTTGTCTGATCTCGACTCTGTTTTTTTATTAGATGCGGTTCATTTGGTTAGATTTGGTTTTTGATTATGAGGGAGTTGTCGCTGGTGATGTGTATAGAAATAAGCTGAATCCAGCTTATTTTGTGAGGATCAATTATGAGATGTAGTGGTGTATGGTGATTATTCTTCTCCAAGGATCAATTAGGAGTAGTATTTTCACTTGATCTGTAGTTTTGTTTGAGAGGCGATGCCAAATGATTTGATGTTGATTGTGGTGATGGTATGTGAATAAATTGTATGCAGTTTCTAATATCCATCAATGAATGGGAGACGTGATATGAACTGTGGCGTTTTGATGGTGGCTTGATTCGCCTAGGTTTTTTCATTAGGTTGGTTGCTACTAGTCTGTCTGACTGAGTCTTCGATCAAGTAAATGTGGTTGTGGTAATTTTCCCTTGGTTCCTTAATTGTGTATGATAAGATATTTGGGAGCACTGAGCTGTTGATAAGCTTTATAAGAATGTAACTGTGGAAGTGGAATAAACGGTAATAGATGGGGTGCGATATGATTGTGTGCTCAACTTCAGCAGATGATGTACGAGGCATATTGTCGAAATGCATTAATCAGTCCTGTCTTCTGTAATCGAGATTTATGAGCCATGATGTTGGGTTAACCAATCTATGAAGCATAGATTTTTTTTCTCACTG
The DNA here is from genome assembly GCA_001925005.1 of Drosera capensis. Lineage (NCBI taxonomy): Eukaryota > Viridiplantae > Streptophyta > Magnoliopsida > Caryophyllales > Droseraceae > Drosera > Drosera capensis. Next base: position 39,062 of record LIEC01011267.1, read on the forward strand.
GTTCCTAACTTCACTAGACATATTTTTATTTCATCAGATTTGGGTTCTGTTTCTGGAAACATGAGCGTCAAGAATCTGGCAATGGTTTTTGTTATTGTGTATCTTATTCAGATTTTATCCAATAAGGACCATATGGTATGTATTAAGTTTGAGCAGGCATGTGTTAATGAATCAAATTCTATTTTAAATTCTAGAATTACGAGCTTGCTATCTTATTTGTTGGCATTCCACTGGCATTTTATTGATTCTTCTACTTTTTCCAGGAAATTGATTTTCATTATTAGGGTGATTTAAGATACCAGGCCTTGATCATGTAGTAGTGGCATGCCATTGCGAGGGGGTATAGTGGTGTTAATGATGAGCTCCTGGTAGGCTTAGAAAACATTCAGGATATGCCAGGGAAGTTAGTGAGCACGGTCAAAATGTTTTCAACAGTTGGTGGTCTCAATTTCGGCAAATATTATTTTTGACTTCTCTGACTTTAACTTGAGCACTAAGAGTTTTATTCTTTTTTGGTGGATAATAATACTGTCTTTGTAGGATTGGCAGGAGAGTGTATTATTCTTTTTGGTCGATAATCGTTTCTGTCTTTAAACATTTTTTGTCTTGCATGTGTTAGTTGCAGCTTTGTTCTCCATATCATTTTACCTTGAGAAATGGGCATCAGAAATTAATTATAAGTAGTGACCGTTCTGAACTTTGTTGTACATGAATCCCCCTTTCTTCTTCTCTAATAGGAAATTGTGTTTTTCTAAATGTATGAGTATCTGCGCATCTTTGTTGTTTTGATGGTGGTTCATGCTGATGCTTTGCTTTTTCTTCATAGGAAATTAACTCGAAACAGTGGAAGCAAGTTGTACAAGAAATATTTCGTTTTACAAAAGCTTATGGTTCCTTCTCAAATCCTCGACCAATGCGTTATTGTATCAAGTTCGATACACACTCTGAGTCCTTGCCATATATAGCTCGTTTTCATGCAAATAAAGTTTTGAAGCTGCGGGATGCTGTACTAACTAGCTATCAGAGGAATGAGGTATATAATGACATATTTGCCGGGACTGTCACTGAATCAAGCAGATGCCCTCCTTTTAATATTTGAGTCTTGAGACTTCTTCACTGAACCAGTATGTATCTCAGGTGAAATTCGCAGAATTAACGTTGGACACGTATAGAATGCTACAGTGTTTGGAATGGGAGCCTAGTGGGTCTTTCTATCAGCAACGTCCTGCTGAAGTGATGGAAAACGGTCGTTCGGCTGAGTTCTCTGCTACTTCTGGTCTGATTGATATAAACTTGGCTGTGGATTTGTTGGACCCAACGTTACCTCCCAATCCCAAGAAGGCTATAATTTATCGTCCAACAGCGACTCACTTCCTTGCTGTGAGTGTGTGCTGATGCATTCTTCCTCCTGATAGTTATGTTTCTGCATTACAACTGGAACCACACAATGAACCTTGAATTGAGTTGCTTTTTGAAAGATAAAGCATTTGATTTGCTTATTCTTGTTGTTTGCATGATATTCATGTCACCTTTTTGGTAGCCACTTGAGCTCAATGCTAGGCTGCTTATTCTCCTTTATGTTAATTGTAATTGAGGGCATGGTTAGGACTTACTCTCCTTGGGTAGAGCATTGTCAGTCTTGGAAGTTATTACATTTCCTTCAAAGCATAGGAGGTCTTCTACTTAACGAGTATCATGTGTCACAATATATGATTTTTTCCCCTGCAAATAATGTGATGATAATAATCAAGCTGATATATCGGCAGGTTATTGCGACAGTATGTGAGGAGCTTCCTCAAGATAGTGTTATGCTAATTTATATCTCATCTAGAGGTGATCCATTATCTCCCTTGAAGCTCTGTTGATCTATTAGCTACAGAGATTTCTATTCAACTTTTGACGCGCTGGCAATGCTGGCATGGTATAGGGTCAACTGGCTGTACCAGCGACACTCATGTTGAAAGCTCTGGAGGATCTGGAGGCTCTGGAAGATCATCAAAGATGAAATCGGTTCCTCATGCTTCGCATGATCAAAGCTCCTCGCCAGAAACCCATGATAGCAAAAATGGATATGTTGGCAGTTATGACAGTTGTGTGTTATTAGGCCCTCGGGGAAATGGAGGTGGGTACTGGTGCAGAGTACATGATTTTTGAATTTCATTTCACTTGAGCAACTTCCGAATAAAACACATCTGAACTCGTGAGTTCACTATTCATTGGGTCTGTAAACCGGGGTCCCTGACATGCTCTTTGTTTTGAATTTTCAGGCTCGAATGTCCTTTATCCGGCTGATTTAATTCCTTTCACCAGAAGACCTCTGTTTTTGGTTATTGATAGTGACACGAGCCATGCATTCAAGGCAGGTTTGTGAGCACAGGCACTGTAAATATCCTGTGCAGTGTTTGAGATTTTCATCGTGGTCTAGAAACCTAAATTAATTGGCGATTCTATGAATCTGATACATGAAGCAAGAGCAATCTTGAAGAAGCGAAAGCATTTTATTGGCTAACCCTCACTGCTATTGGCAGGTCCTCCATGGAGCAGATAGAGGGGAGCCAGTTGCACTGTTACTTTCTCCTCTGAGGCCATCTTTCGAGATCCCATCTAAAGTTGACGGGCCACAACGTGGTGGTCAATTCACCTTTTTCTTAACAGCTCCACTTCAAGCATTCTGCAGTTTGGTCGGCATGCCATTTTCGGATGGAGATATGGTGAGTTGCTAAAATAACCATGACCTGTTGGAGACATTTGTTGTTTGCTCATCTTGCTGAATCTGTTGCTTTCAGGATCTCTATGATGCAGCTGAAAACATAATCTCACGTGCCTTTTCCGAGTGGGAAGTCATACTATGTACATCACCCATTCTTAATCTTGTTTGGGCCCAAGTTCTCTCTGATCCATTCTTGCGCCGGCTTATTCTTCGGTATGCTGCTCCCATATCTGTAGATCATACTATAACCAACTTAAAACTTCTTCATTACTTTTGATGTCATATATTTATTGAATCCAGATTCATCTTCTGCCGAGCGGTGCTCTCACTCTTTCACAACCTCGAGGACTCTGATGGATCTGTGCCTCTCTGCGTGCCTGTGCTTCTTGATTCTCTACTACCAGATTCTGAAGTTGTTGCTTCTGCTGTTTTGCGGCTCGCTGAGCACATGAAAGTCTCTGGTTGTTTTATCAGAAGATGAGGGCATGCCTAATTCACAATGCACCTTGGAGGATAGGGCATTGAAATGAGGTGTTCGAAGAAAGCTGATATTTGAGATGAGTCAAGTTGGGAGGCGAGATGAACCAGATGGTGATATATACCTCGCAACACATGACTGAATGCCAGAGTTCAATGGTTCACGATTCAGGCTAAGATTTTCATGAGCTCGTTCTGTAATCAATATCGTAGGGACTATAGCCTTTGGGTGTTTTTCGTCGTCGGAGTAGCATACGAGCTAGTTATTGCTAACCTGGTTTGATGTTGGTTTTGTTCATCGCATGGTTCTCAGGTGTTAATTTTGTGCAAATACAAATGTTAACTGAGATTCAACTGTTTATTGGAGATTGTTTATTAACAATATTGGATTGCATGTGATTTATGTGAAGTTGTGGATTGAAGATACCTATGTGTCCGTGTCGTGAAGTATGTGAAGTTGTGGATTGAGCTCGTCTGGTGTACACTAGACCTAATAAGGAGGAGGATCCTTTGCAGTTTGTGAAGAGGTGTTGTTGTCACTCTTTTTTTTTAATATTTAAAAAATCTGAAAAAAAAACATAATAAGAAAAACTAGACCCTAAAAAAATCCTTAAATATTTTAATTAAATACCATATTAAAAAAATCCTATAGAAAATTATAGAAACAAAAACTATATAAACCTAAACCCTAAACAAAAAATCCTATGGTTTAAGATCACCAGACAGCATATGTTGTTGGCCTTGAACAGCATAGTTAAAATTAAAATTAGCCACAAACATAAATTTGAGATTATCTATTTTGACAATATGAAAATTCCTAAGATTATTTTTTTGAGAGAAAAATTCATAAGATTATTGATAATGTAAGAATTATCGCATATTGAGAGCAATACAAGCAAATCTCATATACTAATCAAACATAGGTTGGGAGTGTGAGCTCTCTCCGATGACGACGATTCTAATAGGAACCAGCTTTTCTGACAGGAAACTTGGATGTCGTCCTAAGAAAATCCATTGTTGATTCTTCGACTCATATGGATGATTTGAATGATGGTGTTTGATATGTGGTCGGGGTTTTTGATCGGTATGAGAAGGCAAACACCCTAAGTTCTAGAAATCGTGACGTTGTGAAGATTGGTTTGGGTAAGATCAGAATGAAATATGATGATGAGGGTACTGTTAAACGTGGTTGTGATACAAAGAAGCTGAATGAGCGAGGTAAGATAATCATCGGTGGGATAATATTGTTGCAATATTATTGCAAATTTATTTATGCACGTGAAATTAGATGATGGTATTTTTTTTTCATTTTTTTAAGGTTCTAATCACATGATATTTTTTAAAAATAAAAACATTATAAACAATTTAAGATGAAAAAAATATTAAAACAATATAATTATTTTGGGATGAAGATAATATTATTTATCTCACCGGAATAGAAAAAAAAAATAACAATCCACATCTAAATTTTTTCTATCAAGTCAATTTATTATAAAAAATTTGGGAGAAGGAGAATACATGATACACGACGCTTAAACCCTTCTAGGACACCTTCTGACCAAAAACCGTAGTCCGGGCTCTCCTCCCAGTTCGCAGCAAAACGGACCCATCAACAGAAACACACCCAAACCCACACCTGACACTCTCCCCTTCCTCTCAACCAATACCCTCCCCCAATATCACCACTCCGATCCGCACCACACCCATCCCCAAATCCCAGACGTCCATTTCACACCAGAAAACACACCTTTCCTGATCTTCCACCGTCCAATCCCCAACCTAAAAAAACACACAGATAACCAACATCAGCCGTCCGATTAACCGACCCTCTCAATCTCCTCTCTCTTTATATAAACCGCTTGCTCGGTAACGTGTCGAATTTTTCCGGACATTTTCATCAGACTGAATTCCTCGATCGTAGAAGTTTTTCTCTCGTCTCCATTCGCTGAGAACTCGTTGAGGTCATTTGATCTGTGCTTCTTGTTGATTTTGATCTTGATTGTTCGATTTCGTTGCTTGAGATTCCATCTGTTTGTTGAGGTTGAGTTTCCAATTGTCGATTCTTGTTTCGGTTGATTTTCGATCTGAGTATTGATTTTCGCACGAATTCTGTATGGAATTGTACGATTCGGTGACAATTAAGCGCGGATTTGATTCAGTTTGTTTAATTTGGAGATCATTGATTGAGTTAGGTTTTCTTCGTTCTGAATTTGAGTTAGGGTTTTGTGCAACAAGAATTGTAGAATTCGTTGTAGTCATTGCCATACTGGTTGGTGGATTCCTTCTTGTTGAGAATTCGATCATGTTTCGGAGGAGTAAAGTCTGGAAACTTGTCGAACTTCTAAATCAGTCTTGAAGTTGATTGATTTGGTATACTGCATCATGTGCGTTGGATTTCTTCATTATTGAGAATCTGATTAGGTCATCATTGTAACTCTGGTTGTGTTCGATAGATTTTTCTTGCTCTAATGTCTTACAATTCGCTTGTGATTCGATTCGAGGTTCAAGATTGAATTGTTGATGACTTTTTGGAACAATTGTTCGTATGTTTATTCTGTATTTTACCTAGAAAAAGGTTATTGGCTGGTTCATGTTGACCTTTAATTGTTAAAGATTGAAGGATTGGGGTTGTCTGCTGTAGGATTTTGAACCGAAAATATACTGTTGGCAATCCAAGAGTGTAAAATTGCACCACCACTTAAAAAAATAAAAAAAGTTTTTGTGCCTTGATTTTTTTTTTTCAACCAATGGATTGCTTCTGCTGTTGGACAGGCACAGCAGGTGATCCTGCTCCAAGATGGAACTAGGTGGCAACTGTCTGTTCATCATTACTTTAAATTTTGCAATTTCAACTTTGGTAGTATCAGATCAAGTAGAATTGGTTGAAATTACGGAATGGTTGATGTTTGACCAATATTTTTTAGAAAATCATTGGCTCACCCTTCAAAATTCAAATCAAGGATGCACGAAGTTTGTGAGTCTAGGATCATATGTTTAGTGTTTGGTCGACATAAGCATCAGTCATAAGTAGTAAGTAGTAGCCTGTGCGTGCTTGCAGACACGCACTCACACACAAAAGAAAACAAATCATCACCGCCTTATTTTATTGTCAGACTTCCAACCTGAAATCCGTGGAGATTAGAGGTCTATGTAGAATATTTGTAGTTTCTTAACTTTCTTTTGCATGAATAGTCCCATGTACTTGAAATCGACTCCGAAGGTGTTTTCTTGGGTGATATACATTGAACCATGACCCGTAGAATCTTGGAAATATAGTACTGTTTTGATTTGTTATGGTGACACTAGAACCTGATAATTCATAATTCTTCTGTTAGTGCCAAATTAATGAGTATTGGGAGTTTGGACCCCTGCATCCTATTGCCTTTTTTAGGAAATGTGGTGCTGTTTTAATGAGTGTTTGGAACCTAATAGTTCTTCCGTTATTGTCATGGCCTCGAGTTTTTATTGCATTGGACTGTAACTGATTTGTTGAAAGCAATGCTCTGACTGGGATTGGGATTGGGATTGGGATTGGTTTGGAGCAATATTGTTTTCTTTCTTTCCTACTGTGTCCCATTTTTTTGGGTGTGTTTTGCATTATAGTGCTGGGAAGTGTTAATAGTACAGTTTTGTGTTATTTGTGCATTACCAAGCTATCTTCTGATGGAATTCATTGATTTATTTCACAGATGGCTCGTACCAAGCAAACTGCTCGTAAGTCAACTGGAGGAAAGGCCCCAAGGAAGCAGTTGGCCACCAAGGTCTCAAATATTTCCTTCTATCCTTTTGTTGGTTGCTTCTGTTCCTGTCTTCAGTAGTTGATGGTTTACCCTTTTTTCCTGTAGGCTGCTCGCAAGTCTGCACCAACCACTGGTGGTGTGAAGAAGCCTCACAGATACCGACCTGGTACCGTTGCTCTTCGGTAAGTAACTTGGCTTTGAAATTCCTGCTTTCCCTCGGCTGGATCTTCTTCTACCTTATTTATTGATGTTGTAGCTGTGTTCATGTGATTTCAGTGAAATCCGCAAGTACCAGAAGAGCACAGAGCTGCTGATCAGGAAGCTGCCATTCCAAAGGCTTGTTCGTGAAATTGCTCAAGACTTCAAGACTGACCTGCGTTTCCAGAGCCATGCTGTTCTTGCTCTTCAGGAGGCTGCTGAGGCCTACCTTGTGGGTTTGTTTGAGGACACCAACCTCTGCGCCATCCATGCCAAGCGTGTGACCATCATGCCCAAGGATATTCAGCTGGCCAGGAGGATCAGGGGTGAGCGTGCTTAAGGGCATCACCTTGCTGCTGTGCATGATTCACCTGATGATGGTCTCAATCTACTAATGGCTTAGTGAATTTCCTATTAGTGAAGCTGTCAATGTTGCGTAGACCTTGTGCTGTAGTTTGACTATGTTGCTCAGAACAATTCAGCGTACTCTTGTGAGCACATCGGGTATGTGTTGCATCCATTTATTTGGTAGGTTCATGTTGGGTTTGATCGTTCATGATATTGCTTGTGACTTCTGTTATGACTGTGGTACCGTCACTGGTAAATTTCTTCTTAAGTTGTGTGGTACTGGTTATTAGTTGCTATAAGTTTGCGATTGTTGTGGGGTAATGATGTAGAATGGTGCAGGCCTGAATTCATACATTCGGTGTTTGTGCAGCGTTTTGCTCTGCCGATTAGCAGGTTTGTTCCAGGCATCCTTGGTCCTTGCTGTCATATTATTGTAGCATGATAAGGCTGTGACTCTTCTCTTCTGCTATGTTTGGGGTGAAAATATCGAGACTCAACCTGGAACCAAAAAATCTCTCTTTGTTGATCCAAGATGTTCAAGTCATGCCATAAAACGTAGCTCTGGCTTCTCAGTTTGTTTGATTTGCGTCATCTTCCATCAGAGAATAACTTGTATCCGGATCATATACCGTAACCATTCCACAAGGTGGTTTCAGGTAGGATCTTGAGGAGTTATAAAACTTACGTTTGCTGGTGATCATTGTCAAAACTAAGAACGTATCAAGAATTAATCAGGATCCTTGTGGTCAACCTCATACAGGGCGATCTAGAAAAACGAACAAAGGGAGAAACCTGTGTATCTCACAAGAGTTGTCCGTCCCTGAGAGTTATCTCATCTTGTTTCATTTAGGACAGCAGAGCTTCCCAAGTCGTCGGTTCTACCTCACTCGGCCAGTTTCGCCAAGTACTTTCGTATGGAGTTTTGCTTCTTTTGATGTAACCCTGTTTTCAAAGTTATACTCTTTTATCCTAATGTTCTGTTTGTTAGTGTCGATGAAGAGGTCACCATCGTATTTCACAGCTAGTATATGTCGCTTTTGTACAGTAGTATCATATCTCAGCATTGGATTTAACCGATTATTTTCCACCTAAAAGACTAGTTCAGAGAAACTGTGAATGGAATATTTGCAAGGCTCTAGATTTAGAGGTTCCTTTAATAGGAAGACGACTTTCTTTGTTCTAGTTCAAACCGTAGGCTTTGCAAAATGCTATGCTTTGGAAGAAGACCCCTTCTGTAACTCCAAAGTCTTGCAATGAGCTGCAACTTTCTTTGACATGTGCAGTGCAGAAATACAGTTATAAACTTTGTGAACACAAGTCAGATGTAAACTCCTGCTGAACCATATCATCATCAACAACAACAATCCATATGGGCATGGACCATATAGTTTTGGAAAAACTTCAAGTGACTTTCGACGACAAATCATGATTAGAATTCTGGACATGAAGTACCACGTGTTTAACGTGTTATTATGACATAAAGCTGTGCAAGAATATCATCGGGCTAACTCCTACGAGATTGAATACCATTACAACTAGGGTTGCTTGAGTAGTAAGTTCTTGTTTTATGTTCTGTGTGTATGTTTGATTCCTTTGCAATATTGTTATACCATGGAGTTTCTGTTGACTAATGTTACTAAATTATATAGACACCTTGTTTGATGTTTGATGGCATATTTCATGTATTTGTAATTCTTCCTCAAATTTTTCCCTTCGAGTGTTACATGGAGAGTTTTAGCGTGGCACCAAACAACACACCAAGGTTTAACGGAAAACATTATGAAATGATGGCCGTCACTACTTAAACGATTAACCTAATAAATGCCCAGCTTATAAGTTCCAAAAAATAAAAATTTCAATGTACTTTCTCATTCCTTCATATACACAAGGATAAAGCTTCTAGTTCTGAAAACATAGACGAATATGAAAAGCATCGACATTTTCTTCGTAACCTCTCTGTATACGGTTGAGTTGATTTTTATAAACAGGTGTCGTATTTCCTAATCTCTTTGGAAAACAAGTGATCTAATCTTTAGACTTCGAGTTACGTAGGTGATAAGGTTGATGAGTATTACTTCTAAGTTTTGTCACAAGAATCCAAACTTTTCTAAGCAAAAAGTGACACCCTTTCACCTAAATCAGACACCTCTCGCGTGACTCGATCGTTCTTTTGTCACACACTTGCTATTAAAATTGTGCAATCGTTGTCTTTCTTTAATCGTTTCTTCTTTCTTTCTAGCTTTGTTCTTTAATCTAGCTCCTATTTCTAAATACGCGTGTTAAATGGAGTTTTCTACACTCGATCTTCGTCATGTTGTCACGTTGATATTCTATTCAACCAAAGAAACAATTCATGAATGAGACTTTCCACAAAAAAAAGTTCAAAGAAAAATGGTACTCTTCGGTCATAATTAAAATTTAATATAGTATTAGGATCGAGTTTTCGAGGTTAACCTCTGCTTCCGTCTCGGGATGATGATAACATAATATCATGTACAAATACAACGTGTGATTCATTCCAAATAGAAGTGTTGTTTATATATTGTCGAAAATCATATCAGTATTGTTTTTAATGGTTCTGTTAGCGAGGAGGATAGAGTTGATTATGGTTTGTGACGAGACATGTTGTCGAAAATCTCGCTTTTTCAGTTATCTTCATTTTTCATTTCATGATCATAGTAAGCGAAATCATTCTTATCTTTTTGTTTCTAAGTTTTGGTTTTCAATAACTTTGAACAAAAATACGGAAAGCTACGATATCAAAAAATACAACTAAATCGATCAAGTTATTGTTTCTAAAAGTAAACCCTACCCACGTGACTCGACTTCCCATTGTCCACCTTTGGGCTACCCCATTCATGTCTTCTCACACCCACCCGTCACCTCTCAACTGACTTCAATCAACATTAGGCACTGTATCATCAAATACATCCACATTATTTCTTTATTGTCTATAAGTTCAATTACTCCTTATCATTCTTTCTTTAACAAAGCAGTACCTTCATCCCCTTCAAATTGCATATATTATTCAATATGTATAGTTTCGTTTGCTCATCAAATGTGGCGATATTTTTTTTTTCTTCGAAACACATGATAAAAATAAACAACAAATGTATTGACCGATTCATATCAAATATCAAATAAATCTCATAATAAATCACGTTACAAATAATAATAAATGAGAAGGGATTCATAACCTTGTATCATGATGTGCTCTACTATACCCTGTCGAAGATTTATATATTCATTTGTATTATTTTTTGTCTTTATCTTGGAATCAGAGATTTAACAAGACGTAATCTCTATCTCATCCATGCATATAAAGCAATATCCTCTTGTTCACACAATCATCAATCTCCATCATTGGCTCAGACGTGTACATATCCGAAAATGGCAACTGATTGCCCGCCAACAAAACAATCCCAAGTCACGGTTTTCACCCGCCCTGATCAACCAACAAACAAACAACGACTTCTCCTTTCTTCCCATCACCTTTCGGCCCACCTCTCCCTTATCTCTCTCAACCAATCTTGTCTCTCCACGTGTCCTCTGGGCTCCATTTTTCTATACTCTTGATAACGATCCATTGCCATGGTCTTCTCCATCATGCCCGCCAAGTGCTTGTTGAAATAACTCAGACGAAACAGTTTTGAGTTCTTTGTTGTCGGGGTGGGATTTGAGGGATTTGACTTGATTGAATCAGTTTGAGAAACAGTCTCTTTGTTGTCTATAACAGGATAAAACTGCATTCATCTTGTCATCCAGCGACCACGAAAGCATTTAGGTGGTGATAGTTGATTGATTAGGTTTAAGGGGACTTGAAGTGGGGTGGATGATGGAAAGATATGAGATAATCAAGGAGTTGGGTTCTGGGAATTTCGGAGTTGCTAAGCTTGCTAGGGATACTTGGAATGGAGAGCTCTATGCTGTCAAGTATATTGAGAGAGGCCAAAAGGTTTGATTTTTTTTTTTTTTGAAACTTTTTGATGATTTGGGTCTCTTGCGTTTCTTCGAAACAGTATCTTTATCGTTTTGACAGAGATAAGACTCTATATATTTCATCATTTTCAAACTCGGTCCATCTACGAAAATAACTGGGTGGTTGTTATTGTCGTCGGATCTCTTTGGGTTTTTTCATTGGAATTCTGGTTATTTGTTTTTGCTCCTGAATTTGGTTTTTGATCATGTCAAATGGGTTGGGTTTCTGCTCTTTTTTTATGTGTCATTATGGTGTTGTTGAATTTGACAGATTGATGAACACGCTGAGAGGGAGATCATCAACCACAGATCTCTGAATAATCCTAATATTATCAAATTCAAAGAGGTTTGCAATTGACTATCTCGTTTCATTCTTTCTTCAATCATATATCCATTTCTTGTGTGTGTTTCAATGCATCAAGAGTTACGCAGATTGGTTTCTCCAATTGGGAGCCATAGTGCATCTTCTAGCTCATCCTGTTGTCTTATCGGGCTACCCGTATTCCATACGTTGTATATGTTCATTTCAAATCTATATGCCGCGCTTGTTCCTTTTTTTTTTTTTCTTTTTTCTTTTCGGGTTTCTCAAAATTTTTGTTTTTGAGAAACAACAAAAAATCACCAATCCTCACTCCTCAGTATCACTGTATTTTTAATTTCGTTCGGCCTCTGAGACTTGAAACGGTTTGCAGGACAGTTGAAGTCTTGAAGAATTTTGTTTTGCTCACCTTTTTCTTGGATGCGCCATGATGAACCTCTTATGAATAGGTTGAATATAATTTAAGCGGTCGTATGCAAATTCATTTCCTACACAGGCTAGAAGCGTGATCACTCTTGCAAATTGCTATCCAACTTGAAATCATGCACTTATGAGGAATCGTCTTACCTGTTTTTCTCCGGTTTTCGCTGTAGTATGTTGTTTTGATGCTCTTATGTGCTTGTTTCATGCAGGTGTTCCTGACTCCCACACACTTGGCTATAGTCATGGAATATGCTGCTGGAGGAGAGCTTTTCAAAAGAATATGCGCAGCTGGAAGATTTGGCGAAGATGAGGTATTGTGTAATAGAACACGGCACTCGTGCTCATCATTGGCTGTTTCTGTTCATCGGATTTTACGTCATGGCTGTCAATAGTCCGATTATGATACCAATATCAGATCGTTGTTAATTTGGCGTCTGATGGCCATTAATCTTGATGTGGGCACTTCAACTTTAACGCTTACGCTAGGGAAAAAATAACACGAAGTACAAAGGAAAGCATATTTCTGCATTTCTCGAAGCTATTGTTACGACTGCGAATCCTATGATCAGTGTTGCAAATGTTCATGACTGAACTCAAAGAATTAATTTTGTTGTTGAGTTAACCTTGGCATCAAGAGAAAAGAACTGCATAGTCTTCTTTAACTGAATGATGATTAAATCTTCTCTAATGCTGTCTGATGTTAAAAAGTGAGCAGAGTTAGTTTGATGTCATTACCTGTGTGATTTATATATTTGTCAATGGAATAGGCATCTAATTTAATGTTTACTAGTTCTTCAATGTTGTTTCAGACAAGATATTATTTCCAACAACTGATATCAGGAGTCAGCTATTGTCATTTCATGGTAAGTTTGTTCATTATTTATGCATGATCACCTTCTCATTAGCATACAAATTGGCAGGAAGTTTTTTCTTTTTGGGTTGGCAGGAAGTTTGCCACAGAGATCTTAAGCTGGAGAACATCCTTCTGGATGATAGCCCTGATCCGTTACTCAAGATATGTGACTTTGGATATTCGAAGGCAGAACACTTAATCCCCTTTTCTTGAATTTCAGATCTGTTTATTTGATACAGCAATGGCTTGTTGATATTCAGTCGTATTTTTGCAGTCCTCAGTGCTGGATTCTCAACCTAAATCGACAGTCGGGACGCCGGCCTACATCGCACCAGAGGTGTTAACAAAGAACGAATATGATGGGAAGGTAGTATAAGCTCCACCTCCCTCATATACTTTGTTGGCGGAAAATTTGGTTTCTTTTATGTGATCACTTAGTATTGTAGATTGCAGATGTTTGGTCTTGCGGCGTAACTCTCTATGTCATGCTGATTGGTGCATATCCCTTTGAAGATCCTGAAGATCCAAGAAATTTTAAGAAGACGATAGGTGTATGTCATCAACCCATTCTGTAATGCACAAATAATTTTTTACTAAAGCTCATTTTTTCCAATATCTTTTTTCTTTTTCTTTTTTGAAATTTGGATCAAGATTTCATTAAAATAAATCAAATTTTACAGATATCAAGAACACAATTCATGATCTTATAAATCGATGAACATAAATAACAAATAACTCTGCTCAAGATTTTTTTTGTGTATTGGGCTTTGGCAGTGGATACTTAGTGCCAGTTATTCCATTCCGGACTATATCCGACTTTCCCAGGATTGCAGACACCTCCTCTCTCGCATCTTCGTGGCCAACCCAGAAAAGGTTTAGGTACTTTCTTCTTTAATCTGGTTGAATTGATCTGCCTCTTCTCGTGCTAACTCAACATTCCAACTTGCTTCATGAAAAATGTAGAGGATAACCATAGAAGAAATCAAGCAGCACCCATGGTTCCTGAAGAGCTTACCAGCAGACTATTATAAAAGTCATCAAGAACAGACCAACGATGCAATCGAATCATCCCAGAGTCTTGAAGAAATTCGTGCCATAATTCAAGAGGCGCGAATTCCTATAGAGGGTCCAAAACTTGGTGGAGTGTTGGCCGGAAGCAGCTTGGATCTCGATGGCATGGAAGATGATATTGATTTGGATGATCTGGAGGAGGAAAGTGGTGATTTCGTGGTGGATTATGTTTATGCAGCTATGAAATAAACAACGGTTTGGGTTAGGCAGGAATATTTACTTGTAACTATGTAATCACGATTCACTAGCAGAGCTCGTTTATGATTGCAAAGCACAGGATCGTTTAGGTTTGGTTCATTTCATTTCAATTTAGAAAAAAAAATCATGAATTATAATATTTTTAGTAATTATAAATAGCTTATATTTAATATACACATAAGATTTCTATTATTATATATACGGTTTTTTATCAAATCGAATCCTTATCGAGCCTAAAACGTTGAACTTGAGCTTGAGTCAAACTGAGCAGGGATATATTCAAACTCGTTAATTTAATTAAACGAATTAAGAACTTTATTCATATTTGAGTCGTTTAATAATCAAACTTTGAACGAATTCTTAATAAATCAAGTCTGAATTAGAAGAAGCGTAGTGAAGAACGTGTTCTGTGGAATGGATTATTTATGCCAGAGAGAGATCGGAAGTGAATTGCAGTTTAGTCACATTGCATCAGAAAAAATGTAGCAGAAAGTGTGCGCGAGTCGGCAACATTCTTTTTCTTGGCTGTCATTTTATGAGCAGAATTTAGTACCCTAATGCAAAAGTGAATATTTATACTTGGATCCTGGAAACTTTGAGTGTACTTGTTGTTGTCTTTGAAGCTAATGAAGTAGAAGAAACTGCGTGGTTTAGATTTGGTTCTCAAGAGGTAGTCTTACAAGGACTGGTGTTCTTGATTCAACAGCACGGTTGCCAGATTCAGCAAGCGTTCCAACCGTTCATCTCGAGTTGGTACTGATTCCCACACACGACAACGCCTGCAACGTGAGGTTGTTTCAAAGAGACTTCAAGAAAAATAAGGACGGACTACTACATGCACAAAATCAGAATATCTGAATTCATACACAGAGAACTTGTCTTCAATTGCCACTATCACTACTTAAAAAAACCCAAGGTGCGGTATACATGTCTCAAAATATATGTCAATAAATAGTCGTAAACAATGGTAGCATCAGTTCCTTCCCTTGCATTTTGGGTGTAACACGACACCAACAAGCTAGTCCCTTGATTTTACAGAACACGTCACAACACAACACACTTTCTAACAGAACACAGAATCCACTGATTCCTCAAAAACCGAATATTGAGAACGAATCATCACGAACTACAGCACGTGCTGCTCTTGGCTGGGATCACCTGTGCTGGACCAGGGACAAGAATTGTCTTTCCTGTCAATGGAGCTGTGCTTTGATCATCACCAGCAACCAGAGTCTTTTTGTTCACAATGTTGAAGATCTCGGTCAAGACTGTCACAAATGCTGCTTCAACGTTGGTAGCCTCAAGTGCAGATGTCTCCAGAAAGAAGAGTCCTTCCTTCTCAGAAAATTCCTTGGCATCATCTGTGGATACAGCACGCTGATCCTCCAAGTCGGTTTTATTTCCTATCAGCATGATAACAATATTCTTGTCGGCATGACCCCGCAACTCTTCTAGCCATCTTGGTATGTGTTCAAAGGTCTGGCGCTTGGTGATATCATAGACCAATAATGCACCAACAGCACCACGATAGTATGCACTGGTAACGGCTCTGTATCTGTTCCAGCCAATTCACATAACAGGAAGAATAATTTCACTTTTGTACCAACCTTGAAATTTGTTAGATAAAAACAAGCAAAGGTTAATTTGGGGAAACACAAACATATAATGGGAGGATTAGAACATAAATCAACACGAAAATAATCTGCAAAATATCCTTCAGGTGAAAAGCAAAACCAATAGAGAAGCAAAGCAGAGAATGACAAAAGCCGGAAACAAGGGCAATCACCAAGACAAAACCTAGAATTCTTCCCAAACATTTGTGGGAGCAACATGACATTTCAGACTTAATTGTTCTTGTATATATTGTACTTCCAACACATCTTGGACTTTCCGCATCTATCAAAATTTTCAGTAATATTTTTAACATCCATAAAACATGTCAAAAAACTTAAGCACAATGTTGGCTGCAACAAATTAGAACTATTGCACTCAACTTCCATTTTTCCAGCATAGAGAGAAGGCCTCTCTTAAGGTTCGAGGCAGTAAGCCATACGAAGAACCCTTAATGAAAATTATAAAAACAACAACAATAACATCAAGTGAACAGATCCGATAAAAATTGAATCATAAACTTCTCTCCCTTTAAAGACACGGATTTTGTTAGATTATTGTTTGATCTCTAAACCCAACTGTTTCCCATGAACCAGAGAGTTTCTCCTACAGACAGACATCTCAAATTAAAAAGCCATCACCGGTTCCAAACAGACTCTTTTCTAACAAAGTTGCAGTGCCAAAAATCGAGTGAGCATCTTCACACTACCTAGGAGTCATATCATAATGCCCTCAAGGGACGAGCGTTAAGCAATGAATGCCTGAACTGATGGAACCACATTTTGAATTGTAAATTTCAAAAGATCAATGTTTTGCCAATTTAGTTAAAAGTTGCATAAGGAAACTCAAAGAAGCTTGATGCTTGATCTTCGGGGTATTCTTAATGTTTAGCATACTAGTCCTCGCTGACTTGTCTTAGTGACAAACTTTTTGAAATAGTTTTCACTGACTCATTTCGACTCTAAGGAGACATGATTTGCAAACAAAAAGATCAGAAGAAATATGAATGATGGTGGTGGGTGCTCATAAGTCACAACTGATGATGAATGATGGTGAATAGTGGTTGACTGACAAGGTATGCTCAGGTGTAACAATAGTGGATGCCTGGATGCGGGACGATGTCAGTGGCTGTAGAGACGACAGATTGTGATTAATAAAAGTAGGAGGTTGAAAAATACGGTGGCCGGAAGAGGTCATTGATGATGATTGAAGCTGTGATTAGCAATACAGTGGCAGGTGGTAGCTGGGAAAGGGTGAATGTTGGGTGAAGAAGGGTTTGGTGTGCTGTTCCTAGACAGCCATTTGACGCTTATTATCTGTCTCTTACGTCAGAAATGAGCAAGTTGCTGATAGTGGTAGAGATGATGACCAAATATGAAGGTTTGGTTTGTCCAAAATTTTGAGGGATATCCTTTAACCTTTTGGATGATGGCAGGTGACTTCCTTATTCTCTGAAATTGGAAGAAGTATGATAAAGTAAGTATCCTTATGCATGGTCCGTAGATGATTGATCTAACTAGCATCAAACTAACAATAAGAAAGCCTCCATCAAAACTTCCCTCAATCCTCTAGGCTACCAAAAAGGTAAAGAGATTTGCTTTACTAGTATTGTTCATGAAGCATTAAGCTCCTGCTTCCCTCTAACAATTTATTCTGGGAAATCTAAGGCAGTACACTTACCTCGTTGGGAAAGAATACAGACTGTTTACAGAATAGCACGTCTCTGGCATCATAATGCATACAATAAAAACTCTTTGAGCACCAATGACACCCAATAAACAGAAGTAGTAATCCAAAAGTCAAATGCTTTCGCGTGTCTCAAGTCTGAGAGAGAATTATGAAAATGGAACACTTTCTCTATTTTCTTAAAAAACAAGATTTGCTTATAGTACAAAGTAGGATTATGTAGTTAAAAAGCTTCCCACAACCCCATCAGATATAAGCTCTCGCACTTCATAACTGGGCATAAACATCACAACATCGTGCAGCTTCCAAAATTATAGATAGTTTCTTCAAGTCCTTAATATGATCACTCCAGCACCCATAATCACTGTAGAACATCCGAACCCAAACACCCGAAATATGTCTGTGGGAAATATTTCCAAATTCCTACAGCTCCAATAATGACCTTCCACTCATCAAGAATTTCAATTGAAAACAATTATAGTTGTCAGAAATTCACAATGGAAATTTAACAAGCCTGACAACAATGTGAAAAGATCATGAGCCTCTCCAACCATCACCAATTGGTTTTTATGTGTTGTGAATCCTGTGTTCTTACAGTTACAGAGAAGGTAAGCCCATGTTGGGTATAGATTCTGATCCCTATTTTCTGTTGTCAATGCGTGGCCCAAAAGATCAAAGTCCTGGGTACGACTTTAGAGCATGGTATTCAAGACCTCGTTTGTAATGATCATTACATTGGTGTATTAGAGGGATGCCAATGGCAGCCATTTGTACAATCTCTTATGCACATTCTTCCTTCCATCCGTTGGATCAAGACGGTTACCATAAAAAGACATGAGGCCTATAAAGAACAATGGTTGAATGTGGAGAGATTTCAAGGGACTGCACAAGAGTAAGTTTTGGTAGCATTTCTCTTTAGATTATTGATGTCTACTGCTTTGTTTCTAATTTTGGTTTTGACTATTTTTAGTAAACAACCCTACAATCACCAAGTAATGAATCACCAAACCAGCCCAAATCTCAAAAGAATATCCATAACATCACTACCCATCACTCAACATCCCCAATAAAATCTCAAGCTACCCAACCTTCCAGCTACAATCCATCACTTCCCTTGCACATTGATCAATAGAGATCAAACCTAATCAAGCACTCTTCTCCTCAAATCAACAAAAACCACTTAAATCGCCGTCCTCTCCGCTTCCAACTTCTAATTAACTAAAACTTCATTAACACCCCCCAAAACATCTCTACTAGCCAAGCGCGCGCACACACGAGTTCATATCAAGAGAGATGCTACAAACAATTGCTTCTATGATCACTTTTGAGCACTCTTCTTCTCATTCATTGATTCAAGGAAGTGACAACGGTCACCACCAAACATGGATCCCACAAGAAATCAATGAATGAAGTGATTGTAGCTAGCATTTCTCATCACATCAAACACATTCATATTAACAAATCTCCCCCCAAAAAACAAACACTGGAAAACACAGATCGCGCCCATCCATTACCGTTCCTGTCCCGCGGTGTCCCAGATCTGAGCCTTGACGGTCTTGTGCTGAATCAGCAACGTCCTCGTCTGGAACTCGACCCCGATCGTCGCCTTGGAGTCGAGGCTGAACTCGTCTCTCGCGAACCGAGCAAGGATCTGGGATTTCCCCACCGCCGAGTCGCCGATCAACACGACCTTGAACACATAGTCCGCTTTCTGGTTCGCGTCGCCGTACCCAACACTCGCCATAGGGTTGAGACTTTTGAGATGATGAGAGCGACTTGGCGTGGAATGGGTGATGACTTCGTCTACGACTCTTGTCTTCGACTTTGAGGGGGAAAAAGAAAAAGGGAAATGGGAAATTGAGGGAGTGGGGAGAGAGTGCTGTGGGTTGTGTGCTACAGTGGATGATGTATGCGTCGGTGTAGATTCTAAAATTTCAAGTAATCGTCAAGGTTTTTTTGACTTATTAATCCTTTAAATTTTTACTGATTTTAAAAACATTCTTCAAATCTTAATAACGTCAATCATATTTTTTAATTATCTATTCTACGAATAAATTAATCCACTGTCAAAATTAACGGAATTCAAACTTAATTGGTAATTTCGATAATTTCAACCCATTAGGAATAAATTAGGCCATCATTTTTGATAACACAAAAAAAACCAACCCATTAATTATAACATATATATATCAACTTTTGATGATTTGTAATGCAGCATCAATGATCATCTTCTGATGATCTATACTAGTGGTTGCAGCCACACGAACCTCAATAAAATAAGCTCATCAAGATTGTCAAAAATATACAGCAAAACAAATAGAACACCAAACCACAAGAAAAATTATGATTATAGAAGCAAGACTAACTCAATAGTCTATGACAGCAGAGCGTTGGATCCTAATATTTGAGTCAAATGAACTCCACAATATTCGAACTAAATCATAAAACCAAACGAGACACCACCTTACACTCGTCGATGGTATGGTTACATAAGCTGCACATAAAAAAAAAACCAACTGCATAACATGAAGTTATCAGAGATGAAGTTATCACTTGGTAAAAGATGGAGTTCTCTTCGACGATAAATGATTTTCTGCCAATGATATAGAAGACTCCCGAGGTGTGTGCGATGGTTGATCTGATGATATGATAGTGTTTATAGGTTGCTTGTTGGTACTCTTGTGATGGCCAGTTCGTTTGCATATACTACACTTGTGCATCCTTTTCGATATCTTCCCGCTTTCTTCCTCGTCTTTACTTCTAATTCTCTTCTTCTTGGGTCTATCTCTTGGTCTTCTAGCATGTGGAGAGGTCCCTATCTTATACCCAAAATTGGTTTCTCGCATCTAGCTTTTGTGCCCAATGTTCCAATTGATGCTTGATACGTCAACTTGTACCTATTAGAAAATAAGGTATATAGAAACAGGTTGTAATCAACAACAGAATTTTTAGCCGAATTTTTTATAAATAATAACATTTATCCATATACTGACTCCAATCTGCTCTTCTAATCGTTGCAATCACTTCTGTAGGATGTCGGCACTGGCAATCCGATTAATTGCCCACCTTCTGCAATTACAAGTCTGTTACTGCAAGTCAAGAACTTCTCGTATATCTAGATATTGTGTCTCTGCATTTACCTCGTTTTTTTTTTCGTTATTTAAACAAAAATAATATACAATCAATACATGATATCACATATCGAGAACAAACAGTATTCAAGATTCTTTATTATAATCTATAATATTCTATATGTTACTTCATTATCCTTTTAGGCATACAAATTTAATATTCAAGACAATCAGGAGTATCAGGATTTTATTTTTTATTTAAAATATAAATATGTGATCAAACAGTCATACAAATCAAGTCAAAGATAACGATGTATGTTAAATTGTCATTTTATAAAATCAGAAAATCCCTCAAATAATCTCAAGCTTAATCCTGCTCCTTCGTAACGTTCGTATCTATAATAAAATTAATAATCTCACACATTAAAGCGTTAAAAAAAATATTATGTATACATAAGTGTATATAATTCTAATGTGTGTTCATAGGGAATTAAATCCCTTCCACATCCCGCTAAAAAAACAGGAGTCGGCTAGAGGCGGTTTCGGTGGTCGGGACTTGCTCCGGCGAGGTTGGACGAGGTCAAGGAGGAGCTCGGGGTTGACGGCGAGGTTGATTCCCAGCCTTGGTGGCGACAACGAAGGCGAGGCGGCGTTGGGGACGACTGGATCCGATCGGAAAAGGACGGGGACGTCGGACATGAGTTGGAGAAGAGCGGAGAAGCTCGTCCGTGAAAGGGGCTGCTCTAGCAAGAGGCGACGTGGCGTATCCCGCCTTGGCAACGACAATGCAGGTGTAGGCGACGTCGGGGTGGCTGGATTGAGGAAGCGAGGGGAGGTCGAGGATATCGACATCGTCACAAGTGACCATGTCGTCGGCATTGGGTGGTCCAACTCTGGTCGACTCTGGCGGTTTTCGACGCCGTAATGCATCGTCGAGGGTCGGGACATGGTGGAACTAAGTCGGGTCGAGCGTTTCACGATGTTGTCATACGAGACGAAAGTAAAGACGAAGACGAAACACTTATCCTTTTCTTTATTTCTACTCTCGATTTGTATGTTGAGCTTCGATGTGAAAATACGTGGATTGAGAGCAGTATATATAGACAGATTGTTAAGTTTTTTAACAGATTGTTAACATATTTATAGGATTTTCAAACCAATCTATGTGAAAGATATCCCAAAAAATCTTACATATATATATATATATATTTGTTAGGATATCACGGAATCTGTGTGAACCTTCGAGACACGGAGGTGGCCGCTGGCCAGCACGATTTAATTATGAGCAAACATTTATAATTGGCATCACGTGGGATGGCTGCCAGCATGTGCCCATGTGTTCAATTCGACGCTTTCGGCCCCGAGCGGATACGTAACTCAAGTTCGATAAGATTGGTGGATGAGTGATCTTAATACACATGTTCCTCATCATTGATTAACCTTTATTTATCATTAATTATCCAAAACAAAGTACTTTCTCATATGTGAACAAGAACTTTACAAAGAATTGACCTTTCAAAAAAGAAAAAGAAAAGAACTTAACAAAGAATATCAATGCTAAAAGCCGATTAAACGTCCAACCAATTGAACACTTTTTTTTCTCTCTAAAAGGTGAAGGCTATTCTCTTTGCGATCAATCAAAGGTCAAATGAAAGAGCTATAAGCAGCTGGAACATGCGGCCAAACATCGATGTTTAATGCTAGTAGGTCTAAACATATATATAACACATCGGAATATGCGAATTTGATCATTCATACTATATGTCATTATCGGGTGTTTCAAATTTCCAAAAGTCAAATTTCAAATTTGAACAAGGCGCCGAGGAGAAGGGAGGTGGTGATGATGTGTGGGTGGAGTATAATATTCAGGGGCGATTGATTGTCCTATGTAACGGAAGTAATAAAGAAAACAAGAGGATTGATTGAGATGCGATAAAGGAAAGAAATTTGGGAGCAAGTATGTGTTTTTATTCAAAAAATAAACCGATCCGTAATATAAAAAAAATGATGTGTTACATCTATTCATAATTTTTTTAAAAAGTCAATTTTTTTATATTTTTTTACAACTTCGTTTCAACGTCGTAAAAAATATTCATGATTGATCTTATTTTGTAAAAAAAAAATCGAGTTAATCATTTTTTATTATTGAGCTGAATTAATCAGCATAACGATTCAAAAATAATGATTGATAAAAGATTCATTTTAACTTTTATATTTTAAAAATATAAAGAAACAAGGCAAAAAAACCTAAAAAAGATCTAGGATTCACTGACCATGGCGCTTTATAACAAAAAAAAAACCATTCGGAGCAACTTATACATATGTTTTGTGTGTGTGTGTGTGTTGCTGCTGCCCTTTGCCGTCATTACTACCGCTATTTTATTTCGATATACTATCACATATATAAAAATTCTCATAAACGATTTGATTAGTCTGGGATGGAAGTAATACATAATGGGGGAGCGACAAAAAAACACAAGTTCTAAATTCCAAGTTGTCCTATAAATCCAATATTGTAGCTCAATCAATGTTTGACATTGGCACCCACACTCCTTGTTTGCTTCCGCCATTAAACTCCAACAACTGCACTCCATCAACCAAAATATTAAAATTCGAACTCCTAAATAATTTTACAATCAGTTTCCATCCATGGCCTCTGCCCCAAACGTACCAAGATGGAGTCCAACACCAAGCCCAAGCAACCCTTTAGTCCCCGCCGCCGCCGCCACTCTATCCGAAGACGAAGACGAAGGGTACCAGCGCAGCTCCAGCGGCGCATACTTCCCATTCAGCACCGTCACCGCCAGCGCGGTCCCTCCATCACCATCGGAGAAACATTCTTTGTTGTCTGGCGAGGGAACGGGCGGTGTGTTCTTGACGTGGAAGGATCTGACCGTGACGACGGTGGCGACGGCGGCGAAGGAGAAGGAGGGGAGGGTGTTGTTGGATGGGCTGACGGGGTATGTGGAGCCCGGCGAGGTGACAGCGGTCATGGGCCCGTCGGGGTCCGGCAAGAGCACGCTCTTGGATGCCTTGGCAGGTCAGTTGCTGTTTGTGCCAGTGGCTTGATCGAGTTCCCTGTTTTTCCATTAAGCAACTCTATCAACAATTTAAAACAAATATTAAATATTCAGGAATATCTAACAAGTTTAGAGGTATACCTTCCTTAACGTTAGTATTATTATTTCCTTTCTCTCACAAAACATATTATATATATACATATTTTGTATTATTATTATATATATAAATATAAATTTCGTTTTCATATTAAATTACGTTTGATCGTTCCGTAATATGTCTTATGTTGAAATACGTAATGTACACATTATTGATATTTTACGATAAATTTATAAAAAAATTACGTTTGATCGTCGTTATACGCGTGTCAAATTTTATATCGACACACGTAAAAAAATCAAAATCTTGCATCCTTTTAGGGAGTATTATTCATGACATACCTTGATGATAATTAATAATCTAAAAAACATTGAATATGTCATCAAAATGCTGAAACGTATGACATTTTAAAATAAACAAATCTATGGTTCAAAGTTTACTAAAAAAAATTAAAAAAACGGAATAGAAAAATATGTGTCTTGACACACCATGTGTAAAATAATGATCCAACGATTAAGATTTAAGTATATAGATTATCCAATGATCTAGGTAGCGTGTTTGGTGTTGCAGCAGTAGACAGTTGGCTCCTAATGCTTTGCAATCGATCCGTTGCTCATTGCATCTTGGTTCTGGTGCGTTGTAATTGAATTGCCGAAATATTCCAAAGTGCAGGAAGGACAAGATGTAATGAAACTAGGTAGTGGTGCAGCACGAATCTTTTAAAATATTATTCCATCAATCTCACCAAAAATATTATATATATAATCTTGTTTTTATATCAAATCATGTCTGATCGTCCGCAACATGTATTACATTGAAATATGTAATTTATATAATGATTCGTGATAAATTTATAAAAATATTACGTTTGATCGTCGTAATATATATATCAAATTTTATATCGATATGTGGACCAACTCAATTCATTTTAACGTTTTTTTTTTTTTTTAATGAAGGGAGTAATATATATCATTCGAGCTCCATTGATTTTATTTTTGAGCCCCATGTTTATAGACTATTCAGCTATAGACATGTTTGCCTATCTAGATTCAATGTATCAATCATATTGAGCTGTCACGCTTACACGGGAAAAGGATAAAGGCACAGTCAACTAGCTCTAGATCACTTGCACCAGGCAATTGTGACGAAGTCACGTTGTTCGATTAATTGCCTGACCATGACATTTCATTGTTTTTCTATATGTGATATTCTTTCTTTAACCTTGTTTTACTTTTATAATAATTAATAAGAACAGTTCTTGATGTTAAAATGAATAGTTATTGTTATAATTTGACATCAAAAAATATATTTTGTATAGAACGATCACTTCAAGATTTAGTGCTATTTACACCTAAATGGATTCATTTGAACAAAATTTCTCTCGAATTTTTTATTTATTTAAATATAATTTAGGTGTTGATATTATTTTCTACAAACTTCTCTTCAAAAAATTTTACAAATCATAAACTTTTCAAAATTATACCCTTTTTTTATCAAACTTTTTATCCTTATATTCTATTAATTTTTCGAAGCATATTTTTATATATTTCTTTATTAAATAAGTAAACTTGTAATCATCATAATTTTCTGAAAGTGGAAAAATTTTAAAAATAGTAATAATTGATGATTTGGTAAGGATAGTTATACTTTTGTTTGATTTCAAATATAAAATTAGTTTTATCTTAGTTCTATTTTAGTATCACTTTTAGTTCAGGTTGAAGCACTATTTTTTGTATTTTAGTTTTAAATTATAGATATATCACTACATATACCTAATGGTGGAACTTATTCTAATAATGCAACAAACTGATATCTCACAGGTCGCTTAGGATCTCAAGTGAGAACTACCGGAGAAATTCTGGTCAACGGTCGGAAACAAGTGCTCGCCTACGGCACTTCGGTAAGTATACACTCTAACTAAATGAGAAAGCTTAATGTGCAATCAGTGTCTGTTTTTGTCGGTAGAGTTTTGAGTTGCGACGAACTTGTGGATAACTAACTCATGTAGTATACCAGTGGATAACTAACTTGTGGATATACAGAACAGAGATGCATTTTGCAACTAAGAAGATCATGTAAGAGGGAAATGCATTTAGTTGAATGTCGTTGTGTTACCTATTATAATTTCCGTTTGCTGGATCAACAGGCATATGTAACACAAGATGATACGCTAATGACGACACTGACTGTGCAAGAAGCGGTCTACTACTCAGCTCAACTCCAACTGCCTAGCTCAATGTCGAAATCCGAGAAGTTGGAAAGAGCAGACAGGACGATAAAGGAGATGGGCTTACAGGACGCGATCCACACACGAATAGGAGGCTGGAGCAAGAGGGGTATAAGCGGCGGACAGAAGAGGCGAGTCAGCATTTGTATTGAAATCCTAACACGCCCGCCTTTGCTTTTCCTTGATGAGCCAACTAGTGGTCTAGACAGCGCTGCGTCTTACCATGTCATGAGCCGCATCATCAAGCTTGCACAGAAGGATAGGAGGACCGTCATTGCGTCGATTCATCAGCCTAGCAGTGAGGTCTTTGAGCTCTTTCACAACCTTTGCCTTCTTTCCTCTGGAAAACTAGTTTATTTCGGACAAACTTCAGCTGCAAACCAGGTACCCTTTTCCTCCGTGGTAGACTTATAGTTCGGTCTGGTACGCAGAACGCTAGATGTGGTACCAATTCTTTTTTAAGATATCCTAGCAAGCATTGTTATGATCTCATGAAATATGGCTAGTCTGTAAGCAAATTACGCTCATTGACTGATAAGAATAACATTACGCATCACATATACTTGCAGGCTGTATTACGCTTGTTGAGAATTACTTCTTAGTACTCTGTTCAGGAAGCAAATAACAAAGGCTGACAGACTAACTAATTGACTGAATTATCTTGTTTATTCGACAATTGTTTGTGTTGTTTCCTGATCCGAAGATTCTCAATCTGAATGTAGTTTTTTGCACGAAATGGCTTCCCGTGTCCACCTCTGAGGAATCCATCAGATCACTATCTCAGGACTATCAACAATGACTTCGAGTTGGTAAGTTTTTCTCTAACAATGAATATCAACTTAGTCATGACTCATGAATAGGTATCTGGAACAGACGAAATCTGAATTCATCAAAGATAAATCAACCAGTAAAATCTGATTGGTTTCAGTAGTTAATAAGACTGATCAGCATTTTCTAACAGTAAACAGAGATGAAAATATTCCTATATTTGGTTGATCAAGAGAAATCCTTCATGTTATTGAAACTATGCAGGACATCGAACAAGGGCATGAAGGTGCTACAACCGCAGAAGAGGCTATTAACAGTCTAGTGAAGTCATTCGCCTTCTCTGAGACGAATAAGCTAGTTCGAGATCGAGTGTCAGTGATATGTGCCAAGGTATCTAAACTCGAAAGCATGCTTTTCATTTCTGGTCGCATAACTATATGATAAGCACCCCACATTTCCTTTGTTGGTATTGTTGCATTGTTATTTGTTAATGACTTGGTTTCTTCTAAATGTCAGGAAGGAGAAGTTCTAGACAAGAAGGGAAACCAAGCGAGCATCATTACTCAGTCGCTTGTTCTTACAAGGAGGTCATTTGTGAACATGTACCGTGACCTAGGATACTACTGGTTACGCCTTGCAATATATATTGCACTTTGCCTATGCATAGGCACAATATTCTACCATATTGGGAAGTCCTACGGGTCCATTCAGGTAATAACGATGCATTAGACAAATGAAGTTTATCGTATTCGATTTTAGGATGATGAAACCTGAAAGCAACTCATGAATTGTGTGAATCTGCAGGCAAGAGGTTCAATGCTTTTATTTGTTGCCGCGTTCTTGACATTCATGGCTATTGGGGGATTCCCATCTTTTGTCGAGGACATGAAGGTGATTTATTCTTTGCTGTTTAGCCAAAGCATTATATTTCAAATACTTATAGTATTATCATACGGGAATAATGAGGCTGTAGTTGATGCAGCCAACCAAACTGCAACTTCACTAAATATGATGAATTGATATCGTGAAAAGCAGATCTTCCAACGAGAAAGACTGAACGGACACTATGGCGTTGGAGCATTCGTGATAGCCAACAGCCTTTCGTCAATCCCTTACTTGATCATGAACTCTCTTCTCCCCGGAGCCATAGCCTATTACCTCGTCGGCCTTCAACATGAAGTAGGACACTTCATCTACTTTTCACTTGTTCTATTTGTCACCCTAATGCTGGTAGAAAGCCTGATGATGAATGTTGCGGTCATAGTCCCTGATTTCCTAATGGGAATCATCACTGGCGCTGGAATACAAGGTGTCATGATGCTGAATGGAGGATTTTTCAGGTTGCCCGATGATCTTCCGAAACCATTCTGGAGATATCCAATGTACT
This sequence comes from Drosera capensis, assembly GCA_001925005.1. Classification (NCBI taxonomy): domain Eukaryota; kingdom Viridiplantae; phylum Streptophyta; class Magnoliopsida; order Caryophyllales; family Droseraceae; genus Drosera; species Drosera capensis. The sequence goes on from LIEC01011267.1 coordinate 67,244, forward strand.
ATATCTCCTTTCACAAGTATGCCGTGCAAGGATTCTACAAGAACGAGTTCCAGGGGCTTGTGTTCCCTAATGAAAAAGTGGGCGGGCCTACAACAATAACTGGCGCACAGCTCTTGAGGAGCTTCTGGGAAGTTGAGATGGGATACTCGAAGTGGATTGATCTCGTCATATTAGTGGGTATGTTGGTGATTTATCGTCTTATGTTCTTCGGGATCATCAAGGCTCTTGAAAAGTTTAAGCCCATGTTGAGATCATTCAAGTTAGTTTCGCTTGATCGTTCCAATAAGAACAGTAAGTCATCCTCGATAACTTTGCAAGGAGAAAGCTGATTGTTAGTTCCCAAAGGAAATACTCAAGAAATATTTAAACTTTTTCGAATTCTTGTAAAACAATGTACTAAAACTGATATTGTATTGAGAGTATGTTCTTTATACAAAAATAGTTCTTTATTAAGAGTCGATTTTATGCTTTTCATTTTCAGTTTTTCATACAATCTATTGATCACAAACAAATCAATAAATGCAAATTGCTAGTGATATCAGATTTATATTGATTCGTTTTCAATTTGACCAAAAAGTTACATCCGCTCTCCGCACACAACAATCGAACTATGCAAGTATATACTTACTCTTTTGCTCACAAATTACACACTGTAAGACTGTATCTATAGTTTCTAACTCTAGGACATTTATAACTCGTTAATCCTATGTCTACCTCTAGAATAAGAAAAATTCAATTACAGACACACCCTAATAACTATACGAGCTATACAAACCTAGGTCCAAGATTCTCACGTAACACAACACTTCACGAGTGTGGTTGGACATACATCTTGATAACAATATGATTCAATAAAACATACAACTTGATACCTTGTTAAATAAGTGAAAACATGAGCACTTTGGAACATACAGCTTGATAACCTTGTTCAATCAATGAAAAATATACCTTAGATCTTCATATAAAACTTAAAATTCAAGCCTTCTAAATCACCAAATATAGGTTGTAAACTTTTCACCTTGAAATCGCTTAAAACCTTTTTTATGTAAAGCTCTTTGTGATTTGCGTTGCTCAAAAACGATTTTCTATTTTCTTAAATAATACCCATTTAAGAATAGAGAGTCGAGAGGTGGAAAAATGTGAAAAAACTGAATTAAATCTGATTAAAATCTTTTTTTCAATATCTCATAACCGAAAAATAGTTAGTCAACCCCCATCTCCACTAAAAATATTTTTGGTTCAAAAAAGTTATTTTTTGTGACAGAAAATCATTAAAATATCTACTACATATATTTTTAAAACGTAATCCGAAAAATCAAGAATTTGTAACAGAATCTGTTGAGCCACTTCTTGGTGAAGACGTGGTTCTTTCAAAAGCATTTTCCCTTTGATAATTCAAGAGATCCTAAATGCCTATTATTTCGACTGATTAAACAAGCATCTAATATTTGCGGACACTTTACAAGACACTACACAGCTGATCTCCATTTTGTATCCAGTAGCTCTTGCATTAGATCTTGAGTTGTTTTACGAATACTTGAGGTTTTGACTCAATCCAAGATCTCCACTTCATCCATCAAGACTATGATCCAAGAATCCATGACCAAATGATCATCCAACTTCAAACTTAAAGTTGTGTACTGAGGTTTAACATTGATGCCCTATATGTGATGACTGAAGAGAGACTACATGAAGTGCTTGAGGATATGAAGATACGGAACCAAGTAATATAGCTGCTTCGCTATCATATGCTGCTCGGTTTCCAGTGATCAACAATTGTACCTAGCTCTACTGCAACTCCGTAAATGATTGAACCGTTACAGTACCTCATCAATATAAAGTTGACGAGTGCAAGTTGTAATGTACGCATATCTGTGGAAGATAGATTGTTATACTTCACCAATGAATACTATTCTTTTGGCATTCAGCATCATAAGAGAACGTTCTACATAATCATGGTGTCTCAGATGGATCTAAACTGAAAATGAAAGCAGATTAAAACCACTACTTTCTTCAATAGGAACCAGATTTGAAGATGAGTATAACATCCCAGGTACTCAAGTCGTGTGCGGACAACAACAAGGAGACTAGTGATGATAAATTGAAGTTGAGTAGCTCAAGGATAAAACACCAGCAGTTGAAGAAGCACAAAGCTTGAGCTACGAAGTTTACAGTAGGAGAACTTGATCATCTGCAATTAATGATGTAATCGAGAGAAACAATGATGTCGATTGCTCAGCAATGCGACTATTTGTACCAGTACTCGTAAGCTACAAAAATCTCATACCTTCCAGGCTTCCAGCAATCCACTAATTCCCTTTATTCGCCTCCTGTGATATACTACTACTTTAAGGTCTAAATAGAAGATATTCAAGGAGAGAACTCCATGAGTTCAACTCCTAATCGAACCTAAATAATATATATATAGTTGTCTCTTTTATTTGAGCTATTTATATTCCGCTCATTTAAATTATGTTTATAATATTCTATTTAATCCGTTTAATCTAGTAACGGTAATTTACTACAAACGGTAAAATCAACGGATCTTAATTGTAACATGTTTTTTTCGTGTTAAACGTGACAGGGCACGGATTGATCCGTTACGTGAAAATAACGGGATGAAATGGAGAGGAGCGATGAAAATCCACGGAGTAACGAGACGATCTGATAAAAATCCAAAGGGTATGAGACAAAATTTACGAATGCAAAATAATTATTCCATATATTTTATAATTTATAATATATATTTTTTAGTATATTTTTTATTGTTTAAGATTGTGTAAGTAATATTGAGTATAATAACCTTTTTTTGTGATAAAAATGATACTCACATAAGTAACTTTCTTTCTTTTCAAAAAAGCTAAAAATAAAATAGATATACTCATTCTTTGGTGATTTGTACGCTAATTTTTCGTAAAGGAAACGAAACTAAGGTGGAGCTTTAGCTTCTTTAGTTTTGTTTATGACATGAAAATGTTTATTGAACTAAGGTTTATGTTAGATTGTATTGTGGCTAGATCATAGTTTGTCGTATTTGATTTTCATTTTTTGTTTGTCGGATCATAATTTGTATCGTGCATAGTTATCAGAATCCGATCAGACATCGACCTGACCAAGATCCCGGATCAATGATTCATTGATTCAATTGGTTGAATCGATGATTGAACCGTTAAAATATTATTTATATTTATATTAATATTAATATATTATTTTTTATATAAATACATATTTATTAGTCTTATATATATAATTTAACTTATATAAGTTTTATGTATATTTTACTTAAGTTTTTTGAATACTTTTAAATTTTCTTTTACTCTCCAATTCAACTGATTTAAAAATATATTATTTTAAGTTATATATGTAAAAATTAATGTTAATTCTTTTTATGTAGTGTCACTCATTTTCTGTATTATTATGATGTTAATAATATTAAAAATTATATATTAATGAAGAGTGTTTAAACACAACGGAGAGAAACTGTGATAAGATACACTGCACATTATTTCTGTGCCCATCTCTACCTACGAGCAACAACACATGAGAGAAATTGTGATTATCTCCACTGCGATAGGGGTTGCGCAGCAAGTTCGTTATGTTGCATCTGACGGACATAACAATTTTGTTTGCTAAGATGATTTTGTGATAACAAGAATATGAACATTTTAGTAATAACAACGATCGCGATTTAAAAAGAACAAATAATAATAATTATTATAAAATATTATTTTCTACATTTTAAAATAAATGAAATGATTTTCTAATTTGAAATGTCATAAAATAAATGAAACACAAACACTCAAATTTGAAAAGTTTTTTTGTGTGGATAAAATGACCAATTTATCCATCTCTCGGATCTTTGAAATTGAAAAGCGAAAACAAAACCGGACAAACTCCACACATTAGGTGAGATTGAAAAGACTGTTTTTTTTTTATTTTATTGGAAAAACAACCTAACCTAAAGATTAGAGGGACAATTGGGTAATGTTGAGGGTAATCTTTTTTATATGTTTTATTTATTTTAAAATAATAAATATTATTAAATCTTTCGGACAAAAATTAAGAATATCCCGATCACTGATACAATTTCACTCATAAATCATAATCATAACCCATGCACAAGAATAGGTAACAACTTATTTTTTTTGTTCACTTTTCACACCGTATAACACGTGATCTAACTTTTTCAATCATATCTGTTGTTTCGCACCACAAACATATCATTAGCTTGACACAGCATTTCGATCATTAATTAACCTGTATGGTTGCACAAGAGGTGATAAAAATGTGATCCAAGTAAAAAAGAGCACATCCAACCTCCCAACTCCTCGCTCCCACAAAACAACTCCTCCTTCCCGCCGCCGCTACCACCGCCGTTAGGGTTTCCCCCTCGCCGTTGAGTTTTCTCCAATGTCGAATCGCCACCCCAAATCCACCGCCACCGCAACCGCAACCGCCACCGCCACCAGTGCTCTCCCAATCGTGGTAACCCTAAACTGCATCGAAACCCCGACGCTGGAATCAACCTCCCTCGCCTCCGTCGCAACCCTCCACCACGTCCCCCTCAACGCCCTAACCTCACCTCTCCTCCCCGCCGCCGCCGCCGTCCTCATTCACTCCCTCTCCTACCTCCCACGGGCCGCCCAACGCCGCCTCTCCCCCAATTCCCTCATCCTCTGCCTCGGATCCGCCGACAAGGCGGTGGACTCGGCACTTGCGGCGGATTTGGGGATCAGGTTGGTTCATGTGGATGTGAATCGGGCGGAGGAGGTGGCGGATAGCGTGATGGCGCTTGTGTTGGGGCTGTTGAGACGGACGCATTTGTTGTCCAGGCAGAGTTTGTCTTCGGCCGGGTGGTTGGGGTCGGTTCAGCCGATGTGTAGGGGAATGAGACGGTGTCGGGGACTCGTGGTTGGGATTGTGGGACGGTCGGAGAGTGCGCGGGGGTTGGCGAGGCGGAGTCTGGCGTTTGAGATGAATGTGTTGTATTTTGATGTCGGGGAGGTGAGTGAGTGTGAGGGGTGTTTGATTTGGGTGGTTGTGACTCTTGTGTTTCATGATCTGAGTCGGTGTGGTGTACTGGTGTGGAAAGTTTTGTGATCTTGATAGTGATAGTGTGTTAGCAATGGATCTGATTAAAGGATTTGTATGTGTTTTTCGAATGGTAGTGCGATAACATATTAGTTTGAATTATGTTCTGCCAAGGGCAGTTCAAGTAGTTATTGGACATTGTTTGATTGAGTGTTGTGCCAAGGGCAGCACGATACTCCTTTAACTCTTACACCTTGCTTGTGAGTTTTGGTAGAAGAGAAAAGTTAGGAAATAGAGAGAACGTAGATTTATTTTGTGTCCAAATTGTTTATTAGGCTTTCATTCTAACTTGACGATTTTCTGAATTTTTACATAGGATCAAGGGTTGAATTTTTTTCAGTCCCTATTTGAACTTTCGCTTACATTTTACTACCC